>SOPF01029163.1:0-55554 GCA_012979155.1 Hypericum perforatum
GCCAAACGATTACAAACCGAATAATAAGACTCCTAATAAGATTGGTAATAAGACTCCTAATTAGACTAGGTACCTAACATCATAATAAGACTTCTAAATAGACTAGGTAATAAGACTCCTAAGACTCCTAAAGCTACGTAACAGAACTACTTTGAACAGCATCAATTGAACTGATTATATCTCCAGTCCTTTGACTACTTCATTTCCAGTTTGTCGAATGCATCTCGTTTTTCTGTTTTGAGTTGGTTCTTAATATTGAAAACTTTTAGGTAGGGTGATATTCAAATGAGTCCCTTGTCCAATTTGTTCTATGATAGCATGATTTGCAATCTTGTGTTTGATCCCCTCTTTTTTGCACATACACAGAGGCAACAATTGGTCAAAGGCAACATGCAGCTTTTTTCGGTGGAGCAGCAACGGAGTCAACCTCTAGAAGCGCATGCTGCGGCGTTTGCTCAGTTGAAGGTGTGCAGTGCTCTCTTGAACTGATATGTTTGGTCTGTTTGTTGTCTTGCCTTGTACTCATTGTCTTATCTTTCCTGCAGGTTCCAGGGAATGAAAATTCTTCTACTCTCATATCTTTTGCCACGAAGACATTTAATGCTGGTCAGACAACATCAAAGTTGCATGTCATCGAGCTTGGTGCCCAGCCAGGTTGTCTCCTGCACATAGTTGCAAATGAATAGTTTACCTTTTTCTCTACCTTGTTTTTATTTGTCAAACCATTATTTGCGGAAATGTTTACCCGAGAACCTTATTAAGATGATTTTTCAAAGTCCTTCCTTGTTGCTCCTAATAAATTGGATCCCTTTGTAGGGAAGCCTTCTTTTACAAAGAAACAGGCGGATCTTTTCTTTCCACCTGATTTTGCCGATGACTTCCCTGTTGCCATGCAGGTATGACTTTTTTTTCTTTCTGTAATAGCCAAGTTTTACTGATTTCCTCTGGAAACCTGAATCAGGATTTCTACATGGCAGATATCCCACAAGTACAGCTTGATTTACGTGATCACAAAGCTTGGCTTGCTGTTTGTTTATGATTTGGACTCGGCCGCTGCTGTCTACAGAAATAGAATCAGTCCAGATCCTATATTTTTGACTGCTGAAGCTTCAGCAATTGGTGGTTTTTATGCAATTAACAGGCGAGGACAAGTGCTACTGGCTACTGTGAATGAAGCAACCATTGTGCCTTTTGTTAGTGGTCAAGTATGTGCATGTATCTCCCGCCACCGCTTCCCTTCCCTTAGTGATATACGTACTAGGTGGATTTATGATGTTTCATTGTGCATGCAGTTAAACAATTTGGAGCTGGCCGTGAGTCTTGCCAAAAGAGGAAACCTCCCTGGTGCAGAAAACTTGGTAAATTAATTTTCTCCATACTTATACTGTTTTTCTACACTTCTCTTATGTCTCGATATTTCAGGTTGTTCAGCGTTTCCAAGAACTGTTTGCTCAGACCAAGTACAAAGAGGCTGCTGAGCTTGCTGCAGAGTCGCCTCAGGGAATTCTCAGAACACCTGATACTGTTGCGAAGTTTCAGGTTTGCTTTTTGTTTCTTCATGACTTATATGGCCGACAGTTGATTGGATGGAGAGTAAATTTACGGGAATGGCCATAACTCTGTATGCAGAGTGTTCCTGTGCAAGCCGGGCAAACACCACCTCTGTTGCAGTACTTTGGAACTCTTCTGACCAGAGGAAAGCTCAATGCCTTCGAATCTTTGGAGTTGTCACGCCTTGTTGTCAACCAAAACAAAAAGAATCTATTGGAGAATTGGTTGGCAGAGGATAAGTTAGAGTGTAGTGAGGAACTTGGAGACCTTGTGAAGGTGTGTGTTTGCCGGCGATTGAGAACTTGGTGTCTGATTTGTTTGCTCCAAATTTTGTTTATAGATCTTTATTATGTTTTGCATAATTTTTATTTGATGTAGCTTGGGTTTGTTTCTATCTAGACCGTAGATAATGATCTTGCTTTAAAGATATACATCAAAGCTCGAGCAACCCCAAAGGTTGTTGCAGCTTTTGCTGAAAGGAGAGAGTTTGACAAGATTTTGATCTACTCAAAACAAGTAAGAGCATTTCCTCTATTGCAGCTTTTCTGGTTCTCCTAGGTGTAATATAAAAAGCTTGCCTGGAGTTTTGGGATCCTGTTTCCTTTTATTGTGATTTTGACTGCATTTTATGTAGCAATTTCATTTGATATTATTCGATTTAATTTTTGTTTGATTCAGGTTGGGTACACTCCGGATTATCTGTTCCTACTCCAAACTATTCTTCGTACAGACCCTCAGGTGCTGTTCTGCTCTCGAACTGTTCACGTCTAGTTTTAGGCTCCTTACTTTTCCCTCTGCCACTGAGATTCCAGGATGGTCCCTAATTGTGTTCATAATGTGGTCTGCAGGGAGCAGTCAATTTTGCTCTGATGATGTCACAAATGGATGGAGGCTGTCCTGTTGATTATAATACCATTACCGATCTCTTTCTTCAGGTCTGCATGGCTATGTTTATGAATTCATATTGATCATTTTAGAATTTGGACTTCCACAAGTAATGATTTTATCATGCATGCAACTTTCTAAAATTGAGCAATAGAAAGTACTAGTATCATTTAATGCTAAAGAAGTACTAGTATTATTATTTTCTTATGGCTGAAGAATTTGTATTTTCCAGAGGAACTTGATTCGTGAGGCCACAGCATTTCTGCTTGATGTTTTGAAGCCGAATTTGCCGGAACATGGTTTCTTGCAAACAAAGGTTACCGTCGATTTTTTGCCGTGAACTTTATTTCTTGCCAGAGTCAATTTTAGGATAAATTTCCTCTATCATTTTGACGTGATGCATTTCTGCCTCAGGTTCTTGAAATCAATCTAGTTACATTTCCAAATGTAGCTGATGCCATTCTGGCCAATGGAATGTTCAGCCATTATGATCGACCTCGCATTGCTCAACTTTGTGAAAAAGCTGGTCTTTATATCCGAGCATTGCAGGTAAGTCTAACCTCTGTTGTCAATAGCGGCGCTATAGCGGAAATATCAGACCCCCCGCTATGCTTTTTTCCTGCTATAGCGGCGCAATAGCGGAAATAGCGGCCCGCTATGCCATTTTAAGGGGGTCGCCACTATGCGACGCTATCCGCTATTGACATCAATGAGTCTAACATGCAGCTCATTTTCTATATTCATTATTGTTCCACTTTGGCACTTTAGAGTAATTGTGTTAACTCTGGTGCAGCATTATGGCGAGTTGCCTGATATTAAACGCGTGATTGTCAATACGCATGCAATAGAGCCGCAGGTATGTCTTCTCCTTCAAGTGCTTTTACGAAAGATCCCTAGCAGCTAAGTTGACAAATGACTGTGCACAGGCACTTGTCGAGTTTTTTGGTACTCTCTCGCGAGAATGGGCTTTGGAATGTATGAAGGATCTTCTACTGGTTAATCTACGTGCAAATCTTCAGATAATTGTTCAGGTATATAATTTTTATATTGGTTGTACAGAAGCTATTCAAGTTTTCTGCTTGGTGTTTGGTACTGACTTTCTTGTTCTTGGTCAGACTGCCAAGGAATATTGTGAACAACTGGGTGTAGATGCGTGCATAAAACTTTTTGAGCAATTCAAATCCTATGAAGGCCTGTACTTCTTCTTGGGTTCATTTTTGAGCTCCAGGTGTGCTTTGCTTATTTAGAAGTTTTTCATTCTGGTTGAGTGCACATTTAACGGGTCAGCAAATTGATTGTTTGATCTTGCATTTTGGTACAGTGAGGATCCTGAAATACACTTCAAGTACATCGAGGCTGCTGCAAAAACTGGTCAAATCAAGGAAGTTGAACGTGTGACAAGGGAATCAAATTTCTATGATGCTGAAAAGACTAAAAATTTCCTCATGGAGGCCAAACTTCCTGATGCAAGACCTTTGATCAATGTTTGTGATCGCTTTGGTTTTGTTGGTGATCTCACACATTACCTCTATACAAATAACATGCTGCGGTACATTGAAGGTTATGTTCAGAAGGTAAATCTATTATATAGCTAGATGCATACACATTACCTAGCAAGTTCTCTTATATTGTTTTGTATGTTTATGCACTGTATCCTTGTCCGAATAGGTGAACCCAGGGAATGCTCCATTAGTCGTCGGTCAGCTGCTAGATGATGAGTGCCCTGAGGACTTCATTAAGGGACTGATTTTGTCTGTCCGTTCTTTGCTTCCTGTTGAACCTCTTGTGGAGGAATGTGAGAAGAGGTATACTACTGTTTGATAATTTATGCTTGCTATGGATTTTCTAACTTAGCATTTACAGCTCACACTTGCTTCCAGAAATCGTCTTCGCTTGCTTACTCAGTTCCTAGAGCATCTTGTGAGTGAGGGTAGCCAAGATGTGCATGTCCACAATGCTCTGGGAAAGATCATTATTGATAGTAACAACAACCCAGAGCACTTCCTTACCACCAATCCTTACTATGACTCCCGGGTTGTCGGTAAGTATTGTGAAAAGCGTGACCCTACCCTTGCTGTTGTGGCATATCGGAGAGGGCAATGTGATGATGAACTTATTAATGTCACGAACAAGAACTCTCTGTTCAAGTTGCAAGCCAGGTATGCGCGTTCAGCTAGTTGCTTTTTTTTTTTCCGCAGGTAATCAACAACTCTAGGTCACCAATATTTTTCTGTACCGCAGGTATGTTGTTGAAAGGATGGATGCTGATCTCTGGGATAAGGTTCTTATTCCTGAAAATGAGTACAGGAGGCAACTCATTGATCAAGTTGTATCCACTGCTTTGCCGGAAAGTAAAAGCCCAGAGCAAGTTTCTGCAGCTGTAAAAGCTTTCATGACGGCGGATCTTCCCCACGAATTAATTGAGCTTCTTGAAAAGATTGTACTGCAGAATTCTGCATTCAGTGGGAATTTCAATCTGCAAAACCTACTTATTTTGACTGCCATTAAAGCAGATCCATCCAGGGTAATGGATTACATTAACAGATTAGATAATTTTGATGGTCCTGCTGTTGGGGAAGTTGCTGTTGAAGCCCAGTTGTACGAGGAAGCGTTTGCAATTTTCAAGAAGTTTAACTTGAATGTTCAAGCTGTCAATGTCTTGTTGGACAGCATCAGAAGTGTTGATCGTGCTGTGGAGTTTGCTTTCCGAGTTGAAGAAGATGCTGTTTGGAGTCAAGTGGCGAAGGCTCAATTGCGAGACGGTTTGATTAGTGATGCCATCGAGTCATTCATTCGTGCTGATGATGCTACTCACTTCCTGGAGGTAATTCGGGCTGCCGAGGATGCAAATGTGTACAATGACTTGGTGAGATATCTTCTAATGGTTAGGCAGAAGGTAAAAGAACCCAAGGTCGACGGTGAACTTATCTTTGCATATGCAAAGATTGATAGGCTTAGTGAAATTGAGGAATTCATTCTCATGCCAAATGTTGCTAATCTGCAAAATGTTGGTGACCGCCTATATGATGATGAGCTATATGAAGCTGCAAAAATCATCTTTGCCTTCATATCAAACTGGGCCAAGTTGGCTGTCACCCTTGTCAAGTTGAAGCAGTTTCAAGGTGCTGTTGATGCAGCAAGGAAAGCCAACAGTGCGAAGACATGGAAGGAAGTTTGCTTTGCCTGTGTGGATAACGAGGAATTCCGATTGGCTCAAATATGTGGCCTAAACATCATTGTACAGGTGATTTGCTTGTTTTCAGTTGATCTTTATCATTGCACACAGTTGATATGGAAATTTAAAATGAGAGCTGCTTATAACTTATCTGCATTCAGTTAATCAATGCTTTGCATTCTATTTGTTTCTCCCTGTTTCTTAACTGTCTTGAATGATGCAGGTGGATGATTTGGAAGAAGTCAGTGAATATTACCAGAACAGAGGTTACTTCAATGAGTTAATCTCTCTCATGGAAAGCGGTCTGGGATTAGAGCGCGCTCATATGGGTATATTCACAGAGTTGGGTGTTCTGTATGCTAGATATCGCTATGAGAAATTAATGGAGCACATCAAGTTATTCTCAACCCGACTCAACATTCCCAAGGTCATCCGAGCTTGCGATGAACAGCAGCACTGGAAGGAACTTACATATCTGTACATCCAATATGATGAGTTTGATAATGCCGCTACAACTATTATGAACCATTCTCCTGAGGCCTGGGACCATATGCAATTCAAAGATGTTGTGGTGAAAGTAGCTAATGTGGAGTTATATTACAAGGCTGTACATTTTTATCTGCAAGAGCACCCTGATCTTATTAACGATCTTCTTAATGTGCTTTCTCTTCGTGTTGACCATACTCGTGTGGTTGATATCATGCGCAAGGTTTGTGCCTATTGATATCGAACTAGTTGGCTGACCTCCCTTGGCATCATCATCTAGTTGACATTTCCTTGTATGTATTGTGTATTCAGGCCGGTCATCTGCTCCTTGTTAAGCCATACATGATTGCAGTTCAAAGCAATAATGTCTCTGTGGTGAATGAGGCGCTGAACCAGATTTATGTGGAGGAGGAAGATTATGATAGATTGCGCGAATCAATCGATTTGCATGATAACTTTGATCAGATTGGACTAGCCCAAAAGGTAATGTGTGTGATTGCAATTTTTGGTTCCAGTTTTGTGTGTTCTAAAAAAAATTGGCTTTTTTTTTTCTCGAGCAGATTGAGAAACACGAGCTTCTTGAAATGAGGCGTGTAGCTGCTTATATCTACAAGAAGGCAGGCAGATGGAAGCAATCAATTGCATTGTCGAAAAAAGATAGTCATTACAGAGATGCTATGGAGACAGCCTCTCAATCTGGTGATCGTGAACTTGCAGAGGAATTGCTTGTTTATTTTATTGAACAGGTATGTAGAAAATTCTGAAGCAAAACTAAATATCCAAAGATCCTAATACCAAAAAGATAAATCAAGTAGTGTGCTTCAATGTTGTTGAATTGGAATTTTTAAGTCCGGCAAGTTACAGTGTTTTGTGTCATTTACCGAATTCTCTACTGTAATCCTCTTGGGTTGCTTTGAAGGCCTATTATTGAGGCTTCTGTTGAGAAAATAGCTCTAGGGATATTAAATCAGATTTGATTGAGCCCAGTTCTGTTTTAATTTACTGCAATCTGGTTCAAGTGGTTCCTGATTATGCTTTTTGTTCTGCTAATCTGCTGGTTGTATACAACTATACACTTACCACTTTACTCAAATGTCAGAATTTCTAGAAATGTGTGATTTTGTGGTGATTTATGGTTGGATTAGCTTCTAATCATTTGTTCGGTTGTTTCAGGGCAAGAAGGAATGCTTTGCATCGTGCCTATTTGTTTGCTATGACTTGATTCGAGCAGATGTTGCACTTGAACTTGCCTGGATGAACAACATGATTGACTTTGCCTTCCCATACGTGCTGCAGGTAATTACGAGTTACTCTTGTCATCATTATGTTGCATCTGCCATCTGAATCCTTGATGCATTTATGTTGGCCACACCTCTTTGGATTTATCCAAACTTTTCCCTGCCTTCGTGCAGTTTATCCGCGAATACACAGGCAAAGTTGATGAACTTATAAAGGACAAGATTGAGGCCCAGAAAGAAGTGAAGGCCAAAGAGCTGGAAGAGAAGGACGTGATTGCCCAGCAGGTGAAGTTGCTCGCCTTTGCATAAAAAATATTTTGTCAAACGGGATGTTAATCAGTGTACTGTTGTGTATTACAGAACATGTACGCTCAACTACTTCCTCTGGCTTTGCCTGCACCACCAATGCCGGGTATGGGTGGACCACAAATGGGAGGTTACGCCCCGCCGCCACCCATGGGCGGAATGGGCATGCCTCCTATGCCGCCTTTTGGAATGCCGCCGATGGGCAGTTACTGATCCGCAAACAACCCTTTTTGTAGAGTTTGGTGGCAAAATCACGGCTGCTTAGGGAGTGAGCTTGGGTGTTTGAATGGGTTGTGGTTGTGGTTGTGGTTGGCTTTGACGCGTCAATGAATCATGATTGTGGGTTCGTAAGTGTAGAGATACTTTTGGCAACTTTAGATGTGTGGATGTGTTGTAATATTCTTTCAATAGGAGGCATTTTTTTTGGCTGCTGAGTTTGGCTAGCCGAGGATTTCTTTTTCTTCGTATTTGTATTTGCTCTGCCCGAGTCTAGGAACTGATCTCATATTATAATGCCCCAAATGTTTTCACAAGATGCACCGATAATGAACCATGAGAGTTCTGGTGATTTACACGATTTTCCTTCCTTGATTGATCTCTATTTGGTTTCCCTTATATCTCTCTCTCTATATATATTAGTTGAAAAAAGTTCACATATTCTGTGGTTTTAAATTTTTATAATGGGTCACGAGGTATCATGTGGTTTCAAAGTGATAATTTGGTCTGTGGTTTGCAAAAAAAAAATTCGGACAAGTCCAAGGCAACTACCAGTTCCAAGCACCTGTCGTTGATATTCTGATGAGGTTGTTGAACCCTTGACCTTGCTTACCCTATCTCTGGCAGAGGGAGTTCGCCACCCCGATTGACGCAGAGTTTGTCGCTCCGAGTCCTTGGTGATACAGATGATGAAGGAGGCCTTCGCGAGGCACGACGCTATTCACGATGTGTAGATCCAATCACCAGGGACCCGAGGCGTCGAGCTCTGCGTTGATTGGAAACTCCCTTTGCCGGTGATAGGGTTACAAAGGGTCAGGGGTTCGACGGTCTCGTCGAAATATCGGCGGCGGGTGCTTGGAGCAAGCAACTGCCCTAGACTTGTCCGGAATTTTTTTTGCAAGCCGTAGGACCAAATCATCAATTTGAAACCACAAGATACCTCGTTATAAAAGCTTTAAACCACATAGTATTTATTGAACTTTTCCCAATATATAGAGAGAGATATAAGGGAAACCAAACGGAGATGAATCAAGGAAGGAAAATCGTGTAAATCACCAGAAATCTCATAGTTCATATCTGTGCATCTTGTGAAAACATTAGGGGCATTATAATATGAGATCAGTTCCTAGGCTCAGTTACATTATAGTCAGGCGGATCATGACTCGAGCCCAGTTCTAGTCGTAAACCGTTATTGAACAACGTCGTACATAATTTTAATGATAAAAACCAATCGTAAAATTTATGTTGTTTTTTTTTTCTCCAAAAAACTCTAATCCAATAAAAAGAAAAAAGAGATACAAAACTCTTAGAAGCCCAAAATACACCTGCTAACTAACAGTCGTGGCTGTCAGTTGGGGCCAAAGAATCCACCACTAGCTAGCCAACAAGCCTAGTAGTCTGGTGGGAAAAAAAAGCCAGCCTCAACCCATGCTATCCAACAGATCTGGTAGTCAGGGCAGGCAAATAATAACCAATTGGAACAGCCTGATGAAAAGTCTCGTCAAGGGACGAACCTATAGCAAGGCTGACCAGACCTGTCACGCCTGATGTGACTGGAGAGCGATGTTGGGAGGTTCGGCCACCAGTCATCCTCCGTAAGATGAGTGAGAGCATCAGCCGCCAGGTTCCCCTCGCAAAATATATGGGTGATGTGTATCTACATCTGAGCCCTGTGCTCGAGCATGTACAGCCAGCGGGACTGCCATTGCCACAGGACCTCAACTTGAGGCATCTGGATTCTCGATAAGATGTACATGGAGTTAGTCTCCATCCATAGTCTGTGCCAGCCCCGCTCATGAACAATCTCCACTGCGATGATGGCTGCTAAGAGCCCACCTCGAAAGCAAAATAGCTTGGAATAGGGTTACTGAAGCAACCCTTGAAGAAGCCCTTACATGTGCAAAACAATCCTGTCGAACGGTCTTATCCTAGGGCTTCTAGTAAGTTGCCATCCGTATTGTACTTGAGCCAGCTAGGAGGGAGACATCGCCAGATGACCTTGATAATGTACGGTACTTGGCCCGACCTTGGTGCAATACGGAGCTCCCGAAGAAGATCCTACTCTCGCTGCGAGGAAAAGCACCTCCCATTTAAAAAATGACAATCTTACTCACCATGCGATGAAAAAATGTAAGCAATGTGTCCAGGCTACGACGCTGATCTCAAAATATACTTTCGTTGTGCTCCGTCCACAATAGCCAACCGATTTTCACAATAGCCACATGCCATAGCAATCCAACTCGAGGGCTAAACTGCTATTGCATCACCTTCTCAATGAGCTCATTGAGGCGTGGCATCCATGGAACCCCAGAAAAATAGCAGACTAGTATGTGATCTAGTAACTCCGCACCTACCAGATACATAGAGCACATGATAGGGCCAACGAACCCACGGTGAAGCATACGATCAGAAGTGGGGAGTGCCCTTAGGATGGCTTGCCACAAGAAGGCAGACTGTCGCAATAGGATTTCAGTGTTCCAGATCCAAGAGCCCCAGCATACAGGAAGATGAGTTGGGTGGAGGTGGTGTAGGTAGCCCTAGAAGTGAGTAGTCCATCTCGGGCATGGACCCAGATCATCCAGTCACTGCCTGGCAGACCAAGCTAGTGTCTACGAATATCCTGAACCACCCCTAGAAATGCCTCGCCGAAGCTCCTTTGAAATTTCCAGCAACCATCCCACCAAAAATCTGCTATAGGGAAGGTGCATAGTGAGTGCAAATGCTCCATAAGTCCCACTCGCTCAGCAATCACGTACCCCAGCCAATTGTCTAACTAGAAATTGGCCGTGGAATCCTCCCCAACCAACACAAGAGAAGAGCTGACTATATCAAGCAAGCAACTCTGTACCCCTTACAGAATAGAAGAGCACACATACCTCCTCGGAGTCACATCAGTCCTATCAATTAGCCAATCTTGGATGTAGTCAAAATAGTGGGCCGAACCATACATGATAGACCAAGTGAGCCTACTCTAGAAAATTAGGTTCATCTGTTCATCTGTCGGATCGATCTGAGACCAAGCCCGCCCTCCTCCATGGGGTACAAATGCGATCCCAAGAGATAGTGCAAGGAGCATGTAGGTATATATCGCCTGTCCATACAAAATTACGCATGTACTGATCTACCTGCTCCAAAAGGGAAACCAACCACTGATATATTATCATGGAGTGAGTCAGAGAGCCCAAGATGATTGACTAGACTAGGCAGACCCATCCCACCATAGATAGTGGGGAGCCCTTCCACTAGGAGAACTTGCTGATGATAGTGTCAGCAATGCCTTACATGTAAACAAGGCAAGGGGGCCACAGAAAAGAGGAATCCTGAGATATACAAATAATAACTGACCAGCCAAAATCCCCAGAATATCTAGCAGACCTCCACTCTACCGAGGGGATATGCTTTTGCTAAAATAGACCCAAGACTTTGCTAGGTTATAACACTAACCCGAAGCTATTGCATAGCCCTGAAGCACCCTTAGCAGTAGGAGACAATTGGCCTTGGAGGCCTGCCCAAATATGATCATGTCGTTAGCATATAGCAGATGAGACAAGAACGTACTGCCATGACCTACCCAAAATCCTGCAAACTCACTCTATCCACAGCCCTCTAAAGCATCCTAGTAAAAATCTCCTCGGTCATAATGAACAGTAGTGAGGATAAAGGGTCACCCTGTCGTACCCCCTGGGAACAACCAAAATATCTCACTGGGACCCTGTCAACTAAAATCAACAACTAAGTTGAGTGTAATATACTGAGCACCATCTCGTCAAAAGCATCTGCAAATCTCCAAACTTGTAACACCGTAGTGAGAAAATTCTAGCAGAAGGTATCAAAAGTCTTCCAGATATCCACCTTGATGGTCATGTTGCCACCATTCTGATGCCTCTCTAGGTAGTTGATATCCTCCGAGACCAAGGCCATGCAATCGTGAATTCTATGACCTGGAACAAACCCAAATTGGTGAAATGTGAGTATAGAGTCAAGCATCGCACCAAATCTAGAGGCCAGGATCTTCGTCACCAGCTTGTAGTCCTCAACCCGCTGGGCCTGTGGGATCTTCAGGATCAGAACCATGAAGTTGGCGTTAAGCCTAGCTAGAAGACAACAAGAAGCAAAAAACTCCTACACAGCCATAACAATATCCAGACAACCAACCTCCCATACAGACTGAACAAAATGCCTGCCAAATCATTCGGGGCTAAGGGCACTAATTAAACTCATACAAAAATGGTATGTCATACCTCTTAAAGATTTTCTTCTTAAACATTTTACCTTAATTCCACTTAACACTAGACAATCAGTCGTTTGTTCGGTCTGTGTGGCGTACACCAGACAAGGTTGGCATGCACCAACCTTCAACCAACCCAAAGCTCAGGCGCGCGCCAACTACACTTAGCACGAGAAAAAAGTTCTTGGAAGAACAAACCTGGCGTGAGCCAGGTATGGATGGCATGCGCCAATTTATCAACAGAATTGCAGCAAATTGCAATAAGAGTAAGTAAGGGTTATCATACCACAGGGATTGAGTTTTAAGGCCTACTTCTTGGTTCACTTACTATTCTAGGATTAGATTATGAAGTTTGGTTTGTTGAACACATGATCTAAAGTCTAAAATACAACTATAAAGAGCACTAGAACTAACACTTGGATAGTTTGTTTACAAAATAGATTTTCAATAACTAAAAAGCTAAAAGTGAGCTAAGTACCTTAAAAGCTAATGTAACCAATTGATTCAGGGGGTATATGAAGCATGTGACATGGTTCGAGTGTTTCAAAGATAACTAACCTACACTTTCACGCTAGATTGGTCTAAATCGATCCTTAACTAAGCTTAAAATGGCAAGATGTACTTTCGGCCGCAAAAGCCACCTAAACTTAGCTAAGCACCAACTAATCATACCACTCAAAAAACAACCAGTAGCTAAGGAAGATTTCTCTTCTTTCAAAGCAACGAATCATCAAACTAACATCTCCATAAAATCTATCTCCTTTTGGTCTCAAGATTTAACTAAGTACAAGGGCTTGGTGATCAAGCAAGTCAAAGCATGACAATAAGCTCGTTAACAAGAACATGTTCCTACACATTTTAACCCCTCTAAACCATGGCTGCATACAAGGCATCAACACACCAAACTCACAGAAAACTACTCACACATGCTTGATATAAACATCAAAAGCAATAACAAGAACAACATACTATATTTATTAACAAAAGAAAGAGTAAAAAGGAAGAAGACTTATCAAAGTCTCAAGCCTTTCTCCTCTTCTACCAGCTCGTCCAAGAGAGAGAGAGAGAGGTATGGTTTTGTCTCTTTTTACACTTCTATTCTACCCTCTTTACTTACAAAGCAAAATATCCTATACACTAAGCTTAATAGTCAAATAGTTAATAAAATATCTAAACTAACTTATCCTAAGATAAATATCTACATAAAATGTCTACGAAGTCAGCCATCTTGTCCCCCTTCCTTCACAAAAGCCATAAGCCAACTTAAGTTTTTCTCAATTTGTATGTCCAACACTTAGCCACTTTTTGTTTCTGTCAGACTGGTCTGGTGTGTACAGCTTCACTTGGTGTGCGCCAGGTCTTCGTAATTTCTCCTTCTTTGGGTGCACCTGGTCATCTGTGTGAATGGTCGTTCGAGTAACGGCTAATTGGCGTGTGCCATGTCCCTTGGCATGCACTAGCTACCCATACTTTGCAATCTTTGCCTTTGCAACTTCTATCTTATCCTTGCCTTTGTGTGTCTACTCGATCGTCCTCCACTTCTCCTCGAATAGGCTCGCTCCTAAAAAAAGAAAACTAAATAAAACACAATAAACTCCACAAAAACACACCATGAACAAAAATTAGCACTATAACAACGAAAATACAAATAAATCAACCTGAAGCACTAAGAACGACCTGCTAAAATGACACGAATAATGAGTGTTTTTCACACTCATCATACCCCCACACTTGAATCTTTGCTTGTCCCAAGCAAAAACTCAAAATCCAGACAACAACCTAAACGAAAATCAAATAAGAACAAACAAACATATAACAAGGTAAAGACATGGCATGAATGGATCATCACTTAACTTCCCTAAAAAACATCATCTCACATCACAATGAAATCATAATCTAAGTTAGTTCCTCAAATCAAAACATAAAGCACAATGAACTAATAGACACCTCAACACTCAATTGTTTAAACAAGTGTTAAATCTATGTAAAAGACACTAGAAGGTTGACCTTACAAGGATAGTAAAGTGTTTCACTCATATAATCTGTAGGGTCAACTTCCTATCACTCGCACACAAGTCAATATACTCAAAGCATCCTACATCCTACTCAGCATTATCTAAAAGTCACAATGGTTGCTAAAGATCGGAGGGTCTTTTCATCGGGTTGTAATGGGGCTTAAGGTCAAGGTGAGATAAAATATTTGGATGGTAGCTAAACCACCCAATCTGAGGACATGTCACAAATGCAACTAATCACTCGTCTAATCTAAACATCCTTACGAATATTACATTTATAAGCATACTCCCCAAGTAAACCAATGAACTAAGACCGAGAAGGACGAGTTTTTAAAAAAATATGCCTTATTCAACTTTACATTCTTTTTTTTATAATAACAAGACTTATTCACAAACTTCAACAAACAATACATACTTAGCATATTCTAGGCAAAAACTTGGCTTCTTACATGGCCATAACTATAAAATTAACGAACATAACCCAAATTAAGTCTAAGCTACCAACTAAACCCAATACATTCCCACATAAACAAACCTAAATGTCCTCAGACTGGATGACAAAGGGTAAGGAAGATAGTTGATATAAGGTTTAAGATTGGCTTCCTCATCTAAGATCAAGAAAAGGCTAGGCTCAACGGGTAGAAACAATGGATATGTAAGGGATTTTGGTTCTAAAGCTCTAGGCTCAATGTCAAAGAATGCCCCCGTCCTTTTACTAACTTCCACACAACCTAGACTACGATAAGTACTAGTAGGATACCTCAATTAACTGACTCTAGTATGCATCTCATGAAAAATATAGAGACTGATGTCTCTTCCATCGACTCAAATACTCACAAGGTGCACTTAACAACCCTCTACTCTAGTGTACATTGTAGGACAACTAGTCTAAACAACAGAGTTTGAGGTTTTCCACCATTTCTTAGGCTTTGTGCTCGAATTAAATCCCTAACTAAGAAAATGATAAAATTCTAACACAAGAAATTTTTTGAGGGGGGTCAAATTTTTGAAAAATTCATGCCAAGTCTAAACGTAAATAAAATAACCTAACATACTAACATGCTAAACAACCTAAAAAGAAGATTTCTAAAAGCAACCCTCCCCCACACTTGAATGACACATTGTCCTCAAGGTGTCTAAGATACTAGTGAACACCTAATCACAAAAAGAAAACAAAGGTGAGATAGTTTTACCTCTATGATCGAGGATGTTAAGAAGCATCAGGAAAATTTAACCATAGAGAGCTCAACTGGGAACACTTCCGTACCAAATCACCAAAGATATGAATAAACTATCTCAAAACATGCATACATACAAACAAACATGCAACACATTAACTCACTAATGGCGTGTCATGTAAACTACCTCTTTGTGACCTTTTTGGCTCTCAGCCTAATAAGATCACCTTGTAGTAACACAATATGAACAATAAATGAGTTACAAACACACAAAATCAAAAACATAATAATCAAAAGACATGAAAATAAACAAACAAATAAAACAAATAAAACGAAAGTAAACAAAGAAAAGGAAGAAGGAGCTCCCTCTCAATCATCTAAAGTGGGAGGAGGTGGTGGGAATATGAAGCTACTGCCAAAGTTCTCTACCTAATTTTACATCTACTCAGTGTATGCTCACTACTGCTCATAATACTCCTACTAGTGCGCCATATGAGCTCTCTGTTTGGCATAAAATGCCCTCTGCTTCTCTCTCTACACTCCAAGATCAGCCTCAATATGAGCATTATAGTCATACTTGCAGTCCCACCTAGCTGCATTGCTAACTGTATAGTCCTGCAGTTGCATGCCTGAACCATGAAGCTGCTCTCTGTGACCCTATAGCTATACCTGCATCACAGCAAACTGGTCATGTAAGTACTATATCTCTACCTGTGGGTTAGGTACTCGATGACTCAGCCCTGCTTCATCGTGATGGGCTAGGGCCTGATGTTCCTGCTCCTCCTCTCTCTATGCTGGCATCTGCCCTGATGCTTTAAGGCAATCCATAACCACCTTGCGCCTCTCCCACGGCTTATAGATGTATATTTCCTTGCCATCTACAATTGTCTTCTTGATTAGCTTGCTATAGTAGAGTTTCTCGATGTCAAGTGGCACTGGTTCCATGATTGATCCTTGAAAGTCTACAAACTACTCAGAGAAATGGTGACGTATAATGCAGGATAGGATATGACCCAAGTACAGATACCTAGGTTAACTATCACTAATAGATTGTGCAAAGCAATCAATAGGCATGGCAAATGTGCTAAATAGAATGTCATAGCGTAGGCAGTCGATAGCATAAAGTTGGGATTAGAACACTTTAGTCTCTTCCTATTGACCACTGAAGGTCAGAGTCATAAAGCAGTAGAGGATGCCTAAATGTGGTTCCCTAATTAGGGCATTAGGTGCCCTCCCTGACTCGTATCTCTCAAAACCCATAATCTCTTGCCATGCCCGATGGGCCTGACTAGCAGAAGTGAAGTCTAAAGTCCCTGTTCCTGACTTAAGGTCAAAGAGGTCATTAAATTCAGGTTCATTCATGCCAAAATCAGTATCAAAGACATTTATAGTGAATGACCCTCTGCTTGCCGCAACCTGCAATGTACAATAGAACTCTAACACTAACTCCTACCTAGCCATTATTTCTCTATTTTCAAAGTAATCCCAACCCAACTTCCTAATGGTCGACCGCAACTTTCTATCTACCCCTAATCTCTTCATGTCATGCCAATAAATTTTGAAATGACTAAGGATAGTAAGTTGAGAAAACTTTTGATACCTCTCTCCCTCCCAATTGTGGAAGATTGCGAAGGGAGCGTCGTAGCGGTCGCGGATGTCTAGGAGTGGAGAATCTGGTGGTGAAGGCTAGGATTTCTCGCGCACTTTCTCCTATCCTTGCATCAAACACAGCTAGATCATGTATCATCTGCCATCGAGGAATGTGTTTTGGGTGTTGGGTAATGTGAGGAAATAGTCAGGAAGGATTGGGCTCTATTGGTTTCGAAGTTTCTAGCGGCGGGAGAGTTTGGGTTTTGAAATTTTGTAAAGAATGGCGCACGCCTGAGAGTTTTATAAACTATTCTACCCAAAACTGGCGTACGCCAGGTCCATTGGCATGCGCCATCTTCACTAATTTTTCATCCCTGGCATACACCATTTGCATTTTTGTGCACCAACTTCTCCGGATTCACTTGACATGGCGTACGCCATATCTGTTGGCGTGCGCTAACTATGTACGAACTGCAAAAACTACACACTTAAGATATAAACACCAAAACTAAAAGATCATACATAAGAAACAAACATGCTAGTCTAATTTTTTTTGGCTTTTATGTACGCTACATTCCTAGAAAGCTTGAAAACCAGATGCCCCATCCTCACGGGTCACAGGTGCAGCTTTGTCTTTCATAGTTCACACAACTCACAAATGGCATACCATGACGAACTACCTCTCTGTGTAACTTTTTTGGCTTTAAGCCTAATAGGGTCACAACGTAGTAGCACGGTATACTCAATTTGCGAGTTAGTGCTATTCTTGCTATAGTCTTGGTCATGTTCTATCTTTCCGCACCATGGAAAAAATTCAAATCTCTTCATCCTCCTCTTGTAGGTACTCTTTGATGTTTCTCTGGAGTGTCTCAAGAAGTTTTCATCTCGTCACTAAATTCGCAAAGTCTCTTTTGCTAGATGGAGAATGATGAGGCAAACGTCAATCGAGATTTTTATAGAAACTAAGACATTACCTAAACAAATATACTTAGCGCAAAATATCTTGTTCTTTATTCTTTGCAGGTAAAAGAGCCGTTACGTTGAATTTGTTCCAATCATTCAAGCACTGGATGGCACATTAACTGATTGTACCTCCGCATCTCGATTAATGTTGCTCCCTCCATTGTAGATTTTGCATTGTTGGCCATTGACTCTAAAGACTAACCCCTTACTCTCTTTCAAATCAAGTGCTCCAAAAGGGAACACTTTGACAATTTGGTATGGGCCGCTTAACTTGGATTTGAGCTTCCCTAGGAAGAGTCTTAGTCGCGAGTTGTAGAGAAGAACATGCTGCCCCTCCCTGAAATCTTTCTTGATGATGTGGGCATCAAGTCTTCTCTTGGTCCTCTCTTTGTAAAGTCTTGAGCTCTCAAATGCATAGTCTCGCATTTCATCCAACTCCTTAAGTTAGAGAATTCTGCGCTTTCCAGCCTTTTATAATTGTAATTAAGGATCTTAATTGCCTAAAATGCACGATGCTCAAGCTCCACTAGAAGATGGCATGCTTTGTCATAAACAAGCCTATAAGGCAACATTCCTATCGGTGTTCTGAATGCCGTTCAATAAGTTTATAATCTTATAAGGCATCATCAAGCTTGTTCGACCTATCCTTCCTTGCTATACCGACCATCTTTTTCAAGATTTTCTTGAGCTCTCTATTTAAAAGCTCAACCTGTCTGCTAGTTTGGGGGTGATAAGGTGTTGCCACCTTGTGTGTTACCCCATATCTCTTTAGTAGGACTTCAAATTGCTTGTTGCAGAAATGTGACCCGCCATCACTAATTATCGCTCGCAGCATTCTAAATCTCGAGAAGAGCTTCTTAAGAAATCAGATAACTACTCTAGTTTCATTTGTCGGTGAGGCCAAAGCTTCTACCCACTTTGAAATATATTCTACTCCTACCAAGATATACTTGTTGCCATATGATGTTGGAAAAGGTCCCATGAAGTCCAATCCCCAAACATCAAAGAACTCAATCTCTAAAATTCCAGATAAAGGTATCTCATTCCTCTTTGAGACATTTCCCATTCTTTGAGAGTGGTCATATTGCCCAGCATAACTACGTTTATCCTTGAAGATGAAAAGCCAAAAGAATCTACATTCGAAGACTTGAGATGTAGTTCTTGTAGCCCCGTAATGACCCGAGTTATGTGTGTTATGGCATTGCTCTAAAATGTTTGCTACTTCCCAACTAGCAATGCAACGTCGAAGAACCCCATCACTGTACCTCTTGAAAAGGTACGGATCATCCCATACATACATCTGAACATCCCATAGAAATTTCATCCTTTGGGGATAACTTAGATCTGTAAGAATAATTCATCCAACTTAAAAGTTGGCATAATCCCTATCACTACTCTACTCATCGTCATCAGAGTTTCATCCAAAAACTCTTCTTGAATATTCCCTTTAATCTCCATGCCGTCGCTTTTTTCTAACCTAGAAAGATGATCTGCGACAACATTTTTGTGAGAATCAAGAAAACAAAATAAGAAAGTAAAAGTTTAAAGGGAGCATACAGTAATATGCCCAAAGGTCAAATAGAATTTTGCCAATCCTAATCCTAAACCCTAGTGTTTTGCCTATAAAAGGAGGTAGGACAAAATCCTAATTAGAATGAAATATTAGAAAGAAGAACGCAAGAGCCACGGGGTTGGAGATCACACGAGTGATAGAATTAGAACATCACGAGGTTTTATTGGAAGTCGGTATGTTGTGTTATTGTTTATATAATTTCAAAGTGATGATATACGATTCATAGTTTGGTACTGGGTTACATGCGATCTTCGTCTGCGTCAATGAATGTTCTCTGTGTAAATCCATAGGTATAGTATTATTACAGTATTAGTATTATATTTCACTAGCTAAGCATTAGAAACCCACGTCTACCTTACTGGAGTTCCTTTACGCAAATCTAAAGTATAGTATTATACATATGTTGCTGTATATGATGACTTTAGTTTGGTGATGGGGATTGAAATTCCAAGAATGTGAATTTAAGTTATAGTTGGTCTACGCACAATGATTGAATTATAGGACTGGAATTGTGGAAATATGAATTAGGATATAGTGGGTCTACGTACGCATGGACCATGCATGAGGACTGTACATGAACTCGGTGATTCCGAGAACGATTTTTTTTTGGGTTTTATATGGGATTCATTAATTTATAGATTAGGAGCTTGAATTTGGTGCGGCAATTTTTAAGGCATGATTAAGTCAAACCACTTTTCATGATTGATGCTTGTCATGTTCGTATGTATTTTATACCTTGGTTGGATGTTATTTTGTAGTTGTTATTATATGATTGTGTTGGCATGATATGATTTGTGTTAGATGTGTATTTTTTTCTTGCTTTGATAATGAATTTGAATTTGATCTCTCTATTCTGCTCGGGTTATTTCGGTGTTACTACATTCGTAGAGTATTCTGTGTTGTCATACTCTATGTGAACACCGGAGATATTTGTCCCCTGTGGTGAGACTATCCTCTTCGTTTCTATGTTCTAGCGTGAAGGATAGGTCTTCTGTATAACCACAGGTTAAGCCCGATTTTCATACTCTAGAGTTCGTCTGTGATCTATATTCTAAATTATGGGTCTCTAATTTCTGAAATAAGATAGGATAGATATTCGTATCTGACGTGAATGTTCATATTTGATTTCAACTTATTGAGTTACATAAGCTCACCAAAATATGTATTTTATTTCAGATACGACGAGGGCTGACTGGGCTGAGAGCTAAGGGCAAGGACAAGCATTTCATTTTCATTTTGTTAGCATTAAATTCATACCCTGCTGTTAAGATTTGTTTTGATTCGACTAATAGGATTCATTAAAGGTTACACTTTATTTGTGCAATAAAATGCCTAGCAGAGATAATTAATCCGCGGCGGTTGTCATGCTTTTATTTCTAGGGCGTGACAACTTATATGGTATCAGAGCTTAAAAAAAATTAAATCATGCATCACATGCATTGTGAGAGCCATTAGTTGGATTAATTGCCTTTTGGGAAAATTGAAACTTTGTGTTATTACCAAAGATATATTTATTTTATTTCTGTGTTCAATTAAGATAGTTTTTCCTAAAATCACTATGGAGTTGATATGATTATGTGACATATGAGTGTACTAACTAGTATTGCTGGTCATAACAATAGATTAACCAGAGATCATGGCACCTCAAACTCGGAAGATGACTAGAAGAGGAGAGAGTTCTGGAGGTGCAATGCAGGAGACACTTGCATTGCCACCAACTGTACCCGTGACAACTGGTATTATAGCACTAGGAAGTGACAATCTACCTCCACCACCGCTACCACCCATTGTTGGCAACCACCCACCACCTCCACTTGATGAGGATGGTTCACAAGGAGAGGAACATCCAAAAGAGGAGGAAGGAGGGAAGGGAGTAGGAGAGCAGCCACTAGCTGAAAATATTTCTCTGTTGGGGGTAATCACCCCTATGGTGCCAACAGCTGGAATTACTCTTGACCTTGCACTTTTGAATAACTCGTTGACCTACCTGCTAGCTTAATAACTACAACAGACAGCGGTAATGCCAATGGCAATGATTCAACCAGAGGATGGGTATCGACATTTTCAATGAGTGAATCCCCCATCCTTTGAAGGTGCTCATGGTCCAATTTTGGTAGAAGATTGGATTATGGAGATAGAAAAGGCATTTTAGATTGCTCGAACAGAGACAAAGGACAAAGTGTTCTTTGCAACCTATATATTGACTGGAGATGCGCGAAGATGGTGGGAGACACACCAGCAAACTTGCCAACTTGGACATGAAGTGACTAATTGGGCAATATTTCTTAAAGACTTTCGCAAAAGGTATGAACATGCTCTACTAAGACGACAGAAGGCTAGAGAGTTTGGTCAATTAGTATAGGGAAACAAGTCTGTCATGCAGTATGACCAAGAATTCACAAGGTATGTACCAAGGTTAATGCGTATGAAATATGATCATGAATAAATTGCTAGTGTTGACATACTAAATTGGCATATGTGTAGGCTATCAGTATTTAAAACAGCTACAATATTGGATGAAGAGACTAGAGCTCAAAAATTTGAAGAAGGCCTAGCCAAGGAAATTAGGGACCATATAGTGCCATTGTTTCTACCCACATACTTTGAGGTTCTGACCCAAGCATTAGCGGTGGAACAAAATCAGCGACATGACGAAATAGACAAGGAGAGTGGTAAGAGAAAAATGGGGCAAATTTTTGGTAATCACACCACTGTTGGAGTACCAAAAAAACCATATGGTACCTCACATAGCAATAACTGGACCAACAACTTATCTCCTAGTCTAGACCAGTGTCAAAGGTGTAGGCGTTTTGGGCATCGTGAGGAGCAATGCAGGTAAAAAAAAGTTTACATGTATATAATATTTCTGAGAAATGAGTAACCGATGAACCTTATAGGTGGGCAAATGGAGCATGTTTTTGCTGTGGAAAGGTAGGACATAGGGTAGCAGAGTACCCAGATATGGAACCCCGAGTCCTATCTACTACCACAATAAATCATGTACGGACCATTCAAGCTAGCCCAGTTGGGATGGCATTAGCACCATCTACAAAAGCACCAGCTCGAGTCTATGCACCGAACTAGGATGATGCGCAGCTACGAACAAAAGACATTGTGACAGATGACTCTTTAGTAGAAACCTAATTATGTAGGAAAAGATTATTATGATTTGTGAATTAGTAAATTAGTATTGTGAAACTATAAAGTGTTGAGAAGTTGACTACCTTGTCAGGTAAAGTGTTAGTGGCTGGATATTTGGCAAAAGTCTTATTTGATTCTGGTGCTACACATTCGTTCATTTCAAAGAATTTCATAAAAAGGCATAAAATTACCAGGCAGGAGAGTGAAGAACTTTTAGCAATCAGCACCCCCTTAGGAAGCACTATTACCATTGATTAGCAATGTAAAGATTGTGAAATTATGATAAGTGGGTGCAATCTTAAAGAAGACCTAAGGGTCATGGGGATGATGGGATTTAATGTGATACTAGGAATGGACTGGCTTACCAAATATCATACGGTGATAGATTGTCAGAGAAAAATAGTAATCTTTCAGTTGCTAGGGGAGACAATAATTTCCTATGAAGGTGAGTTAGGATAAGAAACATTCCGGATAATTTTGGTGCTAGAGGCCAGGAGACTAGTACAAGTGGAGCAATAGCATTTCTAGCATCAGTGCAGGACACAAGATTAGAGGAAGCATTAGAAGATATACCTATTGTTCAATAATTCCTAGATGTCTTTCTAGAGGAAGTACAAAAACTACCACCAGATTAAAAAGTAGAGTTTCAGATAGATCTGATACCTAGGGCGAGTCCAGCATCTAAGGCACCATATCGTATGACCCCGGCAGAACTGAAGGAATTGAAGGTATAGTTAGAAGACCTACTAACAAAAGGATTCATTCGCCGTAGTGTATCTCCATAGGGAGCTCCAGTTTTATTTGTCAAGAAAAAGGATGTATCCATGCGAATGTATGTTGATTATTAGGAGTTGAATAAATTGACCATAAGGAATCGATACCCATTGCCAAGAATTGAAAATTTGTTTGACCAGCTAAAAGGAGTGCGAGTGTTTTCCAAAATTGATCTGCGGTCAGGATATCACCAACTAAAAATAAAGGAGGAAGATGTACACCTCACAATATTTCGTACTCGGTATGAACATTATGAATTTGTGGTTTTGTCGTTTAGATTAACCAATGCTCCTGCCAAGTTTATGGATCTCATGAATCGAACTTTCCAGCCATACTTAGATAAATTTGTTGTGGTATTCATCGATAATATCCTGGTATACTCACCTTGTAAGGAGAGCCATGAAGAACATCTAAGAACTGTACTGGAAACACTCAGGGCAAAACAGTTATATGCCAAATTTAAAAAGTGTGAATTTTGGCTTGAAAATGTAGCATTCTTGGGGCATGTGATATCTAAGGAAAGAGTATCAGTAGACCCTGGCAAGATTGAAGCAGTAATGAACTGGGATCAGCCAAGTAATATCTCTAAATTATGAAGTTTCCTTGGATTGGCAGGTTACTATCGAAAGTTTGTCGAGGGATTTTCAAAAATACCTTTGCCGCTAACATGGTTAACCCAAAACGGGGTGAAGTTTGTGTGGGATAGGGAGTATGAAGAAAGTTTTAGAGAACTAAAGAAGAGATTGATATCTGCTCTAATCTTAAACCAAAGGTGTAGATTTTATGGTTTATAGTGATGCCTCGAAAAAAGGTCTTGGTTGTGTACTCATGCAGGATGAAAAGGTTATTGCATATACCCGTAGACAACTCAAATCGTATGAGAAGAACTACCCCACTCATGACTTAGAGCTAGCTGTTAAAATTCATGCATTGAAGGTGTGGCGCCATTATCTATATGGAGTACGTTGTGAGATATACACTAACCACAAGAGTCTCAAGTATATATTTACTCAAAAGAAACTAAATATGAGGCAAAGTTGTTAGTTAGAACTAGTGAAAGATTATGACGTTGGGATTCATTATCACTTTGGTAAGGCTAACGTGGTAGCCGATGCCTTGAGTAGGAAAAATTCTTACATATCAAGTTACGAAATAATAGAGCAAGAGAAATTAGTGGAGGAGTTAAAAAGATTGGGAATAGAAGAAAGCAGACCAATGATGGGAATGATAGCGAGCCTAGTGGTAGAATTGTCATTACGGAGGTTGCTTGGAGAAGGGCAACTAAGGGATGTTACCCTTAATCTGATACGTCATCGAGTCAAAAAAGGAGAAATAACTAATGACTTCCATATTGGGGTAGATACGTATCTATATTTTTGACATAGGCTCTGTGTTCCAGCTGCAAAGGAGTTAAAAAACCTAGTCCTTGATAAAGCTCTTAACGCTCGTTATACCTATCATCTAGAAGGCACTAAAATGTATCAAGATCTCAAACAAGAATTTTGGTGGTCTGGGATGAAGAAGGAAATAGCGGATTACGTAGCTAGTTGTATGGTTTGTCAACTAGTCAAAACAGAACATCAATGACCAGCTGGAACACTGCAACCACTAGATATTCCAGAATGGAAATAGGAGAAGATCACTATGGATTTCGTAACCGTGCTTCTAAGAAGTGTATATGGAAAAGATGCCATATGGGTGGTAGTAGAACGACTAATGAAAGGAGCCCATTTCTTGGCATACAAAATAGGCATGTCTATGGAACATATGGTAGAACTATACTTGAGGTAAGTGGTACGTTTGCATGGGATTCCAGTGAGCATCACCTTCGACAGAGACACCTGATTCATATCTAAGTTCTGGAAAAGTGTTCAGGGGTCAATGGGAACAAAATAACAATTTAGTATGGCCTTCCACCCATAATCAGATGGATAATCTGAGCAAACTATACAAACACTAGAGGATATGTTACGGGCATGAGTGCTAGACTTTGGGAGAAATTGGGAGAGTCATCTTCCTCTGGTAGAATTTGCATATAATAACAGATTTTAGGCAAGTATAGGGATGGCTCCGTACAAAGCATTATATGGAAGAAAATGTCGATCACTAATTAATTGGAACGAGGTGGGCGAGAAGAGAATTTTGGGACCAGAGATGTTTGAAGAATTGACTAATAAGGTACCCATAATCCGGGGTAGAATTCAGGCAGCACAGGATCAGCAGAAGAAATTCACAGACCGTCATAAAAGGGAACTAGAATTTAAGGTGGGTGATCACGTGTTCTTGAAAGTATCACCCAGTAAAGGAGTTAGAAGATTTGGGGTAAAAGGAAAGCTTAGTCCCCAATTTGTTGGACCCTATGATATCATAGAACGTGTTAGAAAATTGGTATACTGCTTAGCTCTACCTCCTAGTTTGGCCAGGATCCATAATGTATTCCATGTGTCTATGTTGCATAAATATGTCCTAAGGGAAGGACAGGTAGTTCATGAGATTCTAATAATATTGAGGCCTGACATAAGTTACGAGGAGGTCCCATTGAGGATAATCAATGTGAAAGTACAATAGATGAGCAGGAGGGCCATCAAATAAGTAAAAGTGCAGTGGAGTAACCATACTGAGAGAGAAGCGACCTAGGAGCTAGAAGCTGAGATGAAGGATAAAAATCCTTCCTGTTCGACGAAACAAGTACATTTAATTAAGTTTGAGGACAAACTTCTTTTAAGGGGGGAGAATGTGAGAATCAAGAAAACAAAATAGGAAAGTAAAAATTTTAAGGGAGCATACAGTAATATGCCCAAGGGTCAAATAGAATTTTGCCAAACCTAATCCTAAACCCTAGTGTTTTGCAAGAGCCACGGGTTAGAGATCACACGAATGACAGAATTAGAACATCATGAGGTTTTATTGTAAGTTGGTGTGTTGTGTTATTGTTTATATAATTTCAGAGTGATGATATACGATTCATAGTTTGGTACTGGGTTACATACGATCTTCATATGCGTCAATGAATTTTCTCTGCGTAAATCCATAGGTATATTATTATTATAGTATTAGTATTATATTTCACTAGCTAAGCATTAGAAACCCACGTCTACTTTATTGTAGTTCCTTTACGCAAATCTAAAGTATAGTATTATAAATATATTGCTATGTACGATGACTTTAGTTTAGTGATGGGGATTGAAATTCCGAGAATGTGAATTTAAGTTATAGTTGATCTACGCACAGTGATTGAATTATAGGACTGGAATTGTGGAAATATAAATTAGGATATAGCGGGTCTACGTACACATGGACCATGCATAAGGACTGTACATGAACTTGGTGATTCCGGGAACGATTTCTTTTTTTGGGTTTTATATGGGATTCATTAATTTACATATTAGGAGCTTGAATTTGGTGTGGCAATTTTTAAGGCATGTTTAAGTCGAATCACTTTCCATGATTGATGCTTGTCATGTTTGTATGTATTTTATACCTTGGTTGGATGTGATTTCGTAGTTGTTATTATATGATTGTGTTGGCATGTATATGATTTGTGTTAGATGTGTATTTTGTTCATGCTTTGATAATGAATTTAAATTTGATCTCTCTAATCTGGTCGGGTTATCCAGGTGTTACTATGCCTATAGAGTATTCTGTGTTGTCATACTCTATGTGAACACCGAAGATATCTGTGCCCTGTAGTGAGACTATCCTCTTTGTTTCTGTGTTCTAACGTGAAGGATAGGTCTTCTGTCTACCCACAGGTTAAGCCCGTTTTGTCGTACTCTAGAGTTCATCTGTGATCTATATTCTGAATTATGAGTCTCTAATTTTTGAAATAAGATAGGATAGATATTTGTATTTGATTCTGACTTTCTGAGTTACGTAAGCTTACCAAAATATGTATTTTATTTCAGATACGACGGGGGGTGACCGGGCTGAGAGCTAAGGGAAGGACATGCATTTCATTTTCATTTTTTAGCATTAAATTCGTACCCTGTTATGAAGACTTGTTTTGGTTCGACTAATATGATTCATTAAAGGCTACACTTTATTTGTGCAATAAAATGCCTAGCGGAGATAATTAATCCACGGCAGTTGTCATGCTTTTATTTCTGGGGCGTGACAATTTTCTGCTCTTTTCTTGTCCTTAATGGATAAATTGAATTCTTGGAGTAATAAAATCTAGCACATCAAGCGAGACTTGGCATCTTGCTTTGATAATAGATATCTCAAAGCTGCATGGTCAGTATAAATTATAACTTTCGAACTGAGCAAGTACGGCCTGAATTTGTCACATGCATAAACAACTGCAAGCATCTCTTTCTCTGTGGTTGTATAATTTAGTTGAGCTCCTGTCAGTACTCTACTTGCGTATTAGATGACATGGAGCTTCCCCTCTTTCTTCTATCCAAGTACACAACCCAAAGCGAGATCACTGGCATCACACATCAATTCGAATGGAAGCTTCTTGTTTGTTAATGAAATCACGAGAGCTATGATAAGAGCTTTCTTTAGTGCATCAAATGCCTTAAGGCAGTGCTCATCAAAGTTAAAGGATACATTCTTAACCAGCAAATTTGTTAGAGGCTTAGCAATTAGAGAGAAGTTCTTGATGAATCTTCTGTAAAATTCGGTATGACCCAGAAATGCTCTAACTCCTTTAACTATGGTTGGTGCATCCATCTTCTCTATTGCCTCTGTCTTAGCTCTATCAACTTCCATTCCAACTTTAGAAATCTTGTGCCCAAGGACTATTCCTTCATCTACCATAAAATGGCACTTTTCCCAGTTGAGCACAAGATTATTTTCCTCACATCTCTTCAATACTTTGTGTAGGTTGTCAAGATAACGAAAATAGAGAAGTCATCCATGAAAATTTTCATAATCTTCTCATTCATCTCCTAGAAGATAGACTCCATGCAACATTGGAATGTTATTGGGACACAGCTTAATTCAAAAGGCATTCTGCGATATGCAAAAATACCAAAGGGACAGGTGAAAGATGTATTCTCTTGATAGGGTATATTGCAATTTAGTTATGTCCCAGCAATAATAAGAATACCCCGCTATCCTTTCCAACATTTGATCAATGAATGGAAGTGGGAAATGATCTTTTCGCGTGGCATCATTCAATTTACGATAATCGACGCACACTCTCCATCCAGTTATAGTTCTTGTTAGAATGAGCTCCCATTCCTCGTTGATCACAACTACCATTCCCCCTTTTTTAGGAACATAATGGATTGAGCTTACCCACTCACTATCTGAAATTGGATAAATAATACCGGCCTTGAGGAGCTTAATCACTACCTTCTTAACAACCTCCTTCATGTTAGGATTAAGTCTCCTTTGTCGGTCTACTCTTGGCCTTGCTCCATCCTCCATGTGAATATGGTACAACACAATTTTAGGGCTTATTCCCTTGATATCGGATATTTGCGAAGCAATGGCCTTAATCCATTTGTTCACAACTGTGAGCACTTTCCCTTCTTCCTTCTTAGTGAGCTTGTTTGATATAATAATCAGCAACCTCCCTCCATCTATTAAGAATACATATCTTAGATGCGAGGGTAGCTCTTTCAATTCTAAGGAAGGAGCATTTACAATTGAGGGTGGAGTCCTATATTTCAAATGAATTTTGAGCTCCTCAAGTAGACCTTTCTTGTCGATTTCTTCCTTTACTTCTTCCACAATATTCTCCTCTTCTTTCTCTTGTTCTTTATCCTCAATTCTAGATATATTTTCCTTGCAGAATTCATGGATATACTCATCCACAACATCAATTTTCATGCACATCCCTTCATTAAGAGGATGGCGCATAGCACTTATCATGTTAAACTTAACCTTCTCGTCTCCAATTTAGAATACCAATTTACCATTATGTACATTTACCAATGCATGTGCTATGTTGAGGAATAGGGAATAGTCTGCCATAAATCAGCAGACAATTCTTGTCCTCAGAGAAATCCAGAACTACAAAGTCAACTGGGAAGATGAACTTATCAATCTTTACCAGGATATCCTCAACCATATTGAATGGTTTCTTAATCGTTTGGTTTGCCAACTGGAGAAGCATTAAAGTTGGCTTAACTTCACACAAACCTAGTTTTTGAAATGTAGATAAAGGCATCAAGTTGATACTTGCGCCTAAATCGCACAGACATTTTGGAAACTCAGTTTCACCAATGAAATATGGAATTGTAAAACTCCTTAGCTCTTTTAGCTTCATCAGAAGATTCTTTGAGATTAGAGAGCTACAATCAGCTGTGAGGGTGATTGTCTCTCCCTCTTCCCACTTCCTCTTCTTAGTGATGAGTTTCTTTAGAAACTTGGCATAGTGTGGAACTTGATCTAGCATCTCTAAATAAAGAGACACTTATTTGAACGTTCTTTATTTTCTCCATAAAATGGAGAAATTTATCATCCATCCCCGACTTTCTCTTTACCCTCTGAGGATAAGGTAGAATGGGGACCATTGGTGGTGGTGGTGCTGCATACACTTCTTCCTCCTCTGTAGCTTCTTCTTGCGGAAGCTTTTCTCTCTGAACTTCTTCCTCCTTATCTTTTTCTGGATTGACCACATCACTCTCCTTAGCCTTCTCTTTGACTGATTGAGAAGCTAATTCCTTGCCACTTCTCAAGGAGATTACATTAACTTGGCCTTGAGGATTTCCTTCGGTAGAACTTGGGAGAGAGCCAGATGCTCTTTGGGTACTTGTCTTTGCAATTTTCCCAAGTTGCACTTCCATGTTGCGCTTGGCAGTCATTTGCCCTTGTAGAAATTGTTCCAAATTGTTCTGCCTTACGTTTTGGGCCGCTAATGCCTTCAAAATTTGACTTTGGTTATTGGATAATTCTCGAGTTTGTTGGATGAACATGTCTTCCTTGTCAAATGTCTCCTCAAAGGCTACCATTCTTTCTCCCAGAAATCCACGTGGTTGAAAACCAGGTGGTGGTCCTTGTTGTGGGATATGTAAAGGCAATCTTTTATCAGGAATGATTGCCATATTGTCATCGTTGTTTCTTTCTTTCCATGAGAAGTTAGGGTGATTTCTCCATCCAGGATTGTATGTAGAGGAATATGGATTATTTCTCATTCGGTTTCCTCCTTGTCCTTGACCACTAACAAAATTGACCTGCTCTGTAGGTTGGTTCATCATGGCACATTGACTAATCTCATGGCCAATGTTGCCACAGGCTTTGCAATGCTGTTGTAAAATAACAACATCAACTTTGTTTAGGGTCAATCACACAACTGCTTTGCCATTAAATCTAATTGCACTTGAAAGATGATGAAGCATCAAGTTCAATCATTCCTCTTCTCTTGCTTCCCTTAGTTACCTCCCTTAACTCTCTCATGGGTTGTTTTTTTCTCTCATTAGTGATTATCCTGTCTTCCAGAATATGGTGGGCTTCACCCCTTTCCTTTCTTAGGAAATTTCTATTGGAAGCAGAATCAACAGTTCCCATTATTGTTGGTGACAGGCTGAAATAAAAAGTCTTAAGCAGAGACTCCTCAGACAAACCATGGTGCGACATTTACATTGCAAATCCTTAAATCTCTCCCAAGTTTCACTCAAAGACTCTCCTTCATATTGTTCAAAGTTGGTGATCTCCTTAACGAGTTTATTAGTCTTTGAGTATGGGAAATATTTGTCAAGAAAAGCATTTGCCAATTGCTCCCATGTGATTATTTGAGTACATTTGAGTTGCTTATACCAAAGTTTAGCCTTGTCCCTTAATATATATGGAAACATTCTGATCTTTACAACATAATCAGATACTCCAGGATACTTAAAGTTATCAGCTAATTCCATGAAGTTCCCCAGATGTTCATTGGGATCTTCATTAGGCAATCCATAGAACTGACCCAAAGCTTGAAGCATATGAATCACAGCTTGCTAAATTTTGAATTGATTGGCTTCAACAGCTGGCTGTTGGATTCCAGTTAAAGCTCCTTCATATGTTGGTCTTCTATGGTCCATTAAAGAAGGTCGAGGACTAGGAACTCTGTCCCTTTGACCTTCTTGCCTTTGGTCCATTCTTTTTTTATCTCGTCTCTCCTTCCGTAATGACCTTTCTAACCGTGATATGTCCACTTCAATTTCCAACTGAGAATTATTGGTGAAATGGGTTAAGGGTATATATGTAACTTGTCAAGCAAGACAAGTCACTTGGTTAAAAAGTAAATAAAAAATAAACAAAAATATCCTAATCCAAGTTCGTAAACCAAATTGAGAGTCTATTCTCAATCCCTGGCAATAGTGCCAATTGACGATTCACTTCTTAAATATTCTACCTTAATTCTACTTAACATGGGATAATTGGTCATTTGTTTGGTCTGTCTGGCATACGCCGAATAAGGTTGGCGTATGCTAACCTTCAACCAACCCGAAGCTCATGCGCGCGCCAACTACATTTGGCATGAGCAAAAAGATCTTGGAAGAACAAACCTGGCGTGCACCAGGTATGGATGGCATATGCCAATTTATCAGCAGAATTGCAGCAAATTGTGATAAGAGTAAGTAAGGGTTGTCGTACCACATGGATTGAGTTTTAAGGCCTACTTCTTGGTTCACTTATTAGTCTAAGATAAGATTATGAAGTTTGGTTTGTTGAACACACGATCTAAAGTCTAAAATACAATTATAAAGAGCACTAGAACTAACATTTGGATAGTTTGTTTACAAAACAGATTTTCAACAACTAAAAAGCTAAAAGTGAGCTAAGTACCCTAAAAGCCAATGTAACTAATTAATTCAGGGGGTATATGAAGCATGTGACATGGTTCGAGTGTTTTAAAGGCAACCAATCTACACTTACATGCTAGATTGGTCTAAATCGATCCTTAACTAAGCTTAAAATGGCAAGATGTGCTTTCGCCCCTAAAAGCCACCTAAACTTAGCTAAGCACCAACTAATCATATCACTCAAAGAACAATAAGTAACTAAGGAAGATTTCTCTTCTTTCAAAGCAACAAATCATCAGATTAACATCTCCATCAAACCTATCTCCTTTCGGTCTCAAGAATTAACTAAGTACAAGGGCTTGGTGATCAAGCAAGTCAAAGCATGGCAATAAGCTCATTCATAAGAACATGTTCCTACATATTTTAACCCCTCTAGACCATGGCTACATACAAGGCATCAAGGCACCAAACTCAAAGCAAACTACTCACACAAGCTTGATATAAACATCAAAAGCAATAACAAGAACAACATACTATATTTATTAACAAAAGAAAGAGTAAAAAGGAAGAATACTTATCAAAGTCTCAAGCTTTCTCCTCTTCCACTAGCTCATCCAAGAGAGAGAGAGAGGTGTATGGTTTTGTCTATTTTTACACTTCTCTTCTACCCTCTTTACTTACAAAGCAAAATATCCTATATACTAAACTTAATAGTCAAATAGTTAACAAAATATCTATACTAAACTTATCCTAAGATAAATATCTACCTAAAATATCTAAGAAGTTAGCCATCTTGTCCCCCTTCCTTCACAAAAGCCATAAGCTGACTTAAGTTTTTCCCAATTTGTTTGTCCAATAATCAGCCACTTTTTGTTTCTGTCAGACTGGTCTGGCATGTGCCAGCTTCACTTGGCATATACTAGGTCTTCACGATTTCTCCTTCTTTGAGTGCACCTAGTTGTCTGTATGAATGGTCGTCCAAGTAACGGCTACTTGGCATGCGCCAGCTACCTGTACTTTGCACTCTTTGCCTTTGCAACTTTTATCTTGTCTTTGCCTTCGTGTGTTCGCTCGATTGTCCTCCACTTCTCCTTGAATAGGCTCCTAAAAACAAGAAAACTAAATGAAAAATGATAAACTCTACAAAAACACACCATGAACAAAAACTAGCACTATAACAACTAAAATGCAAATAAATCAACCTAAAATGCTAAGAATGACCTGCTAAAAGGACACAAATAATGAGTGTTTTTCACACTCATCACCTCCTCTATAGATGGAATCCAAACTAGCTCCACGTTTTGATCCTCCCAAACACAGCTAGTCAGTAGTGACTCCAGCGAGCCAATAGCAGTCAGGTCCAATGGAGAACTCAAGTCGGCAAACAACTGCTGGTAATATGAAATGAAGTGGTCCCTGGTACAGTCTGGATCCTCCAAAATCTATCCGTCAATCATCATGGAGGAGACACCCAACTGGGACTTGCAGATCTACACACTATGGTGGAAGAAGATATAGTTCCTGTCTCCATCTCGTAGCTAGGAAGCTCGCGCCTGCTATCTCAAGAATATGCTGTGCTACTCCAGCACGACATTATAAACCTGGACTGCCTCCATCTCCTCAATAATCAAATTATCTCAAGGAGCTTCAGTCTTAATTTGTCTCTGCACCTCCTCAATCTGGGTCTCCACCGCTGCTAGATTCTACCTGACGTCTCCAAGTAATTCCTTGTTCCATATCACCAGCATCCACTTTAGTCGACGAAACTTGCCTATCAAGAAAAGCATAGCAGTCTTTGCCACAGCCTGATTCGGCCACGTCCGTCGTACCAATGCCAAAAAGTCTCTCCATCATTTGATAATGCTTCTCCCATATTCTCTTTTCTTTGGTAACTTGTCTTCATAAAGTGTAATTAATTAATTTCCCCCACATGAAAGTGTACTTAATAAAATTATATGTTAGTTAAGTTACACTTACCAAAAAATTAAATAGGGATTGCTTAATTTATTCTATTTTTCTGATAGTAGTTATAAAAAATTCTACATTGAAAATAGTCCAATAAAATTAAATCATAATGAACAAATTACTCTCAAGTCTTTGAACCATAGTAGTCTTTTTTTTAGTATCTGAGTTTTTAAATAAAGTTTGATAAAAATATACTCCCGAGATCCTGAATCACAAAAACACGATGTTTAAATTGGAATTGAAAAGAAAAATAGAATACCAATTTATTCATAAACAACAGATTAAAACAAAAGAAGTAACTCCTTCTTGGATTTGGGACTTTGAATAAGTAGAGATCACTAGATAACTTGATAATGCAATGTGAGTAGTAAGTACCTCTATTGAGAAGTGTGATGACAATATTGGTAATAGTTTGCATATTAATAAAATATTGATTATAACAAATTATATGATCTAAATCACTTGAATCTAGAATCCAAAAATACATAGAGTAAAATATATTCTATGAATGAAAAGAAATAGCTGACTTGAAAAGAATGAAGGAGACGGACTAGGAACTTCAGATGAAGTGAGAATTGAGGTGGATGGATTAGTGTTAGAGAAGCAACTAAGAATGAACTTTTAGGCCTCCCACACGATTGTTGTACTAATACAATACGATTAGCGAACTAATCAATGATGAATCCTAACTTCTCAAGACTTTGATGCATCCACTACATATTCTTGACCTTAAAATTCACTTAAAGAATCATTTACAGGTTGTGTTAACATACCAAAAAATTGACCACCTCTAGAATTATGTTGTGAACATCTAATAAACTTGATGTAGGAAGAAAAATTAGGTTCCTATAATACTTTTCTATATTATGTCATTCTTTCCTACATTAAGTGTAGATTGATTTTTTATCATTCTAATTTCTCTTAAAATTTCCTCAATTTTTGTTTCCTCTAGTTACAACAGCAACAACTAGTGGCTTCTTAGCATTAACTACAAAACCTAAAGTACCAGCATTTTCATTCTCCATCAATTATTGCTCGTGATGTAAAGCTCAATATGGGAAGAGGATCTATGAGCATGATTTGTGACATCATGATATCATAGTTTTTTATTCATGATAATAATAAACTTGATCACTTGATCATATTATAGAGTTAATCGTTCTAAATTCACCAAGGCACAATTTAAAGAGCCTATCCCTTTATCAACACACTTGCACAATTTTATAGATCTTTATTGAATAAATTGATCCCAAAATATAAAAAGATATGAACTAACGATTCATATATAATGCTACTTAGTTTAGAGTGCAAGTTTCATCTATAAGTGAGTTATCTAAATAAAATCACCATGTTAAACCTTTCTTTCAAATCTAATATGAATCTGATCAACAAGAAGTTTTAAGTTGACTTCAATAGATAACTCAAGAATTTTTGGCTCAAACTAGTTTGTGCAAACCCGTGGACGTTCAAGGAGCCCATGCTAAGCAGCCCATGCATGTTTTATGAAATATTTTAGAAGCTTAGCAAGTACGCATTATTCTAAAAGCATGCACGTATGGAGATCAACCTATTTTGAATGTGCATCCACCTTTTTGGACATGCATCAACCTACTTTGGACGTGCATTAACCTATTTTGGAAGCATGGAATTTTCTCAGATTCTACTTTAATCTATTTAGTAAAGTTAATAGTTTTGATTAGAAAAATATATTCTAGCAACCCTTGGCTTGTTTAGGACTAAGATACACATTTTTAGGACTAAATTTCTAGGTATGTAAAGTATTAAACTAGGCCAAAACATGCCCAAAATTAGTCTTCAAGTTTAGCTTGTTTGTTAAACTAGTTGATAAATTTGTAGCTTCAATTTTAGAATAAAATTTCATCCTTTTAGACTCCAAATTTGAGAACATCTGGATGTTGTATCAATAAATGTCTTCTTTCTAAAACTACCTGATTCGCCTCAATCGTATTTAGTTAGATAAAGTTGTAACAAAATATGTATTCTTTACAAAATGACCTAATTTACCTCCATTGGCCTTCAGATGTGGAAGTTATATGACTTTTAGCTTTTAGTTCATTAGGCTAAGTCTCACCTAAAGCCTCCTTCAAGCTCTCATACAACGATCCTTTTTACAACTCCAATAGGCTTTGCTATATTTCCAAATTATATCTACAACTATCATCATAATAAAACATGAAAGAAATATAATAAAACTTCATACAACAATAATAAAGAAAAATGTACACAACATATGACATAACGTTAATACATGGCACACCATAACACTAGAAACAAACAAATAAAGAAATAAATACTCTAGATATTATAAAAAATATAAGCATTACCACACTTATCACACCTTTACACTTGAATCATTACTTGTCCTTAATAAAAATTCAATCATGTGATATAAAAATAAATCACATCAGAAAGCAAAAAAAATTGTAAGGATAAGACATGGCATTACTAATTCATAATTAACTACCATCAAAACCTCACAATCACATCATAAGAGTACCTTCATAACCTAATTGGTTCATCAACTAAAATACAAAGAGTATAAATTGGTAGACACCTCACCACGCGATTGTGTAATGAACAAGTATTAACGCTATGTAAAAGATACTTAACCAATTAAATGTTTAGAAAATTTTAGCTCACTATTAGTAAGTATTCAACATCTTCTCTCTTATATACATGTCCCATATATTTCAAAGTATCCTACATATTACTCAATAATGTCTTAAAGTCATATGGTTGCTCGTGATAAGGAACTTTCAATTAGAGTTTTTATGAAAAAAATATTTTAAATTATAGAATTTATATGGACATTAGGTTTATCTAACTTATGTATACACAATCTACCATCTTGGTTCTAACTTATGCATACACAATCTAGCATCTTCGATCATATCCTTGTCTATTTAAAAGGAGGAATCTAAACTTCTTTATGACACAAACCCTTAGAAATTTGTAACTAGGTTACTTGAACTTAGCACAATCTATAAGATATTTTATTCAACTTTTGTGAGATATTCTCTCTAGCACATATTTGACTAAAACAAAGCTTTCTCCACACTTTTGAAGATCTTGAATTTTCTTCACAAGTTGATTCTCGACTTATTCTTATAGTGAATGAATACAATTAATTGCTTTGTCTTTACCTTTTATCGAGTACACATAACAATATTTTATACAATCATCAACCAATTCTAGCACTTGTATTCACCATCGATCTCGAAGCTTCCTTCATCGATACGGGCATGAGCAAAGTCTTTGTCTATCCCTTAATAAGATAACATTTAAAGCAATCTCTCATTCTATCACTAAATATATTACATACAAAGTGAGTATCCATGAAACTTTTATTACAAGCATCTCCATTGAAATTATTATAGAATTTCTATTAATTTCCATTTTAGCTTCTACAATGGTCTTGATGACCATGTCATTTAATTTTTTTATCAATTTTTGGTCATCTTACTCAATATATAAGCTTCTCAAAAAGTTTTTGAGACTTGAGAGTGTTGTGTTTATTTGAGGTATAGCGAAGTTCTTCTAAGATGATGATAATTTTTTTAATCACTCTCACCATCATTTAAAGGACATTATGGATAAGAGTTTCATAAAGATCTCTAACATCCTCCTCAAAGTTACTTTCTTTGAGATATTAAGTCACATTCCAGATAGTTAAGAACATCATCATTATACGTTGCTACTACTTCTTAATTTTACTATTCTTGATTTGTGAAACTTTTCAAATTCAGAACTCAATAATAAGTTTATAAACTTGGCATTACAACTTCAGTGCTGCTAAGTCTTATATTCAGAACCTCAAAATTTACGTTGCTGATGGCATTCATTTCAACCATTGATTCATCACTAATGTACAACAATTCTCATATATTTATTAATTATTCGCCAGTCGCAACACAAAAAATTTTAAGCCAACATATAATAATCAATTTCAGGAATTGATCTAAGGTTAATGTGGTAGGAGTTCTATAACCAAAAATAAGTTTACCGATTTAGCCGACAAAGTAATTTTGTGATGTTTCAACCGAACGCATCGATATTCTATTATAAGCTCTCACAATTTAACATTCAAGCTTTTTTTTTTCATTTAAATACCACTGACCACAAGTAGAAAAAATAGGAACATAACAATCCAGTAATAATTCACTATATGTCTAACAACAACCGTAACTGCAACCGCAAGATCTGAACACACGCAACTAGAAATTCATAAAACTGCTCGTCTGTCTCTTAATTGCAAGAGCAATAAACAACATTTAATTGGTCTACCAACTAATGAAATCCTACGAGTAACTAGGCCCACAACTATAGATTGTTGGAAAAAAAACCGATTATATATTTCTCTTGTCCAGCTCACTTCAGTAAAAGATATTAAGCTGTAACAGTTACCAACGCTATTACTGTTCATAATAATTGATTCCAAATACCATTTTCTTAAAATAATCCAGAACCAGTTTCTACTTTGAACAACGGAAATATTACGAAAGTTCAATAACTTACCTAAAGAATTCTAACCTGGAGTAATAAACCGATTTTTTTGTTTGGTAATATTATTTACCAAAATTATCAAAATCGTACCCAGAAAAAAATTATCAAAAGAGTGTTCAGGTAGATTATTTCTTTCTAAATTACGGGTTAAAAATTCGGCCAAACTAGACTATGGGTTTTTAATCCATATGAACCAAAAAAACGGGTAAAAAAATCCGTAATCCGATTTACGGATATTTATCCCCCTTCTCGCCCCTAGAGCCACCAATTTCTTCTTCTTCTTCCTTCCTTTCTTCTCCCTTCTTTCGCCCAGCCCAGCCTTTCCCTGCCCAGCTCCTCCCTCTCTCAGCCACCTCCTCCGTCTCCCTCCCCCAGCAGCCCCTTCCCTCGACCTAGCTCGGCCTAGCTCCGCTTGGATAAGCCTTGGTCCTCCCGACCAAGCCTCGGTCTCCCATTCTGTCCCGAGCTTGACCACCCGTGCCCTACCCGACATGATAGCCGGTACAGTTAGTTAAGTTTAATTAAATATTTTTGTGAATAATTAGTTGTTAATTAAGTTAATTAGGATTAGATGGATAATTAGTTGTTAATTATGTTGCTTAGGATTAGTTGAATAAATATGTTGAATTGGGTTGAATTATGTTGTATTACATTGAATTTTGTTGAATATGCTGATTATTATGATTTTTGTTGTTGATTATATGGAGATTTCTTGAATAATTCGTTGTTGAAATTTGTTCAATTATGATTTTGTTGATAATGTTGAATTAATTTGAATATATTGATTATTATGATCTTGTTGAATAATTAGTTGCCAATTAAGTTTATTAGGGTTAGTTGAACATGCTTATAGTTAAACATGTTGATTAGTATGGTTTTCGTGAATAATTAGTAAATTTAGTTAAAAAAATTGAATAGTCAGGTAAATGAATACTTTTTTAGACATGTTGTCATAGCAGCATGGAGATATATTTGGCGATGCAAGTCCTTCAGATAAGAATTTACTGAAGCAGCAAGAAGTGCATCTCTCACAAGCCATTTGGAATGCAGATATATCTGGTGGCAGTGATGAGTATGATGTGAATGCTATTTTGATGATTTATCGACGCTGATAGAAGTAGAATTCGGTGTCAAACATGGCATTTTTCGAGTATTTGAAGGCTACTGGTTTTTAGGATGTTTAGCACTGATGAGTGCTTAAAACACTCATTACTTATGTCCATTTTCTAGTTCGTTCTTAGTTTTTTTAGGTTGTTTTATTTTAGTTTTAGTTATCTTTGTCTAAATTTTCTTAATTTTATGTTTTTAGTTGTGTATTTTGTTTTTCATTATGTTTTATAGTTTTTAGGAGCTAAGTCAAGGAAATGGATGATGACCGACCTAGATGAGCGGATGCTGGACGAGAGGAATGACGCGAAGGCAAGATAGAGTAATGCTAAAGACCTGGCACACGCCAGAAGAAGGTGGCGTACGTCAGAAATGCATCAGAAGCAAACGACCATGAGCAAGAACGACCAGACACGAATGACCGAGCACTTAAGACCTGGCGCGCGCCAGGCACAGTTGGCGAGCACCTGAGGATCTGGCGCACGCCAGGCAGAGTTGGCACACGCTAGACCAGACAGTGATAGAGCTGCCACTTGCCTCTTTGAGTGGAAAACACTGGAGGGGGCCATGCACTCGGGATTTCTTGGCCTTCTAGTGACTATGGCAGACCATTATGGTGTAGGTGTGGATAATTGTTAGGATATTATGTTAGTTTATATTAGTTTTTACTTTTGACTTTTGTTTTATGTTAATAATGAACATTAGTGTAGAATAGACAAGTTGGAGAGTGATGTAGGGACATCCCTTTAACTTGCAAGCACCAATCCGAAGTTCGCCCAAAAGGCGAGTACCAATCTGAAGTGTTGTCAAGACCGAAGACAATAAGGCAACTATGCCATTTAAGTCACTTTCATTTTAGCTTCTTAAACTTTGTTACATGTATGTTCATTTATTTCAGATTCATAAGTTTATTTCTAAATGCATGTAATGTGACTCTTGGTCGAGTAGGCATTATGACCAACCAAGATCACTTCGTAATTCGCATTTTATTTTTATAAATAATGTAAGTCCAAGGACGAATGAAGTATGAAAGATTATTATTGAATTTGAGATCATTCTCTGAATTACTATTGCGTAATTGTTTGCATGGATTTGCAAATGTTGTGCATGGATTTGCACGTTTAATCAATACTCGCCCTGGCTGGCCGTTCATTTATGAACCCCTTGGTTTATACAGCGAAAGTTTTCCCTAGATCAAGTTATCTTAGTTACTTCCAAACCAAGTTACTTTCCATCACTACTGATTTCTCATTTGCAAACTACAAATCCATCAACTTCGTTCCGCTACGCTACATCAGGTGGTATCAGAGCTTGAGTGAGATCTGACTCAATTTCTATGATTGAGTTGTGAGTGTGGGTGAGAGAGTGATTACATTATCACCGCAGAGAGTTGAGAGAGAACCAAACACTAAACCGTGCAACAGGATTCCGCGATCATTGATCTGAATCCCTTTTCCTACCTAGCACCATTAAAATCCGATCAGAGACATGGCGGATCCGAATGACAATCCAGGCCTCAACATGAACCAAAGGTTCGTGAATTTGGAAAACGCGATCCAAGACATCCGCATGCAACTTACCAACCTCGCATTGCACCTGCCTCAAGTTAACATGCGAAACAATCCACTTGGAGTTAAGGATAAGGACGAGGAAGTGAATGAAGACCATGAGGCAAGAGGAGGAGGTAGTCATGGCATGAGAGGCCGAGGGAGGAGAGAAGGAGGTCGCCATGCACGTAGAGAAGAGGTACGTGATCCTAGGCATGATGAATGGGAATTGGATCACGTAAGGCGCGTAGATCGACCGTTTAAAATGAATATTGAAAAGTTCTATGGTGATTTGGACGTCGAGGGTTTCCTAAATTGGATGGATTCAATCGAAAAATATTTCGACTGCATGGATCTATCCGAGGAACAGAAAGTCAACTACGTCGCATTTAATTTGGAGTTAGGAGCGGCTGTGTGGTGGCGTAAGGAACTAGAGATGCGAAGGAGATGTGGCCAAGGACGCATTCACGATTGGGCCATCATGAAGCAGGCCTTGGAAGAATGGTTTCTTCCTGTGGATCATCATCAAATCCTATATATGCAGTTCTTGTCATGCACGCAAGGAACTCGCACGATTGAAGAATACATTACCGAGTTCATGCGGTTGGCTGCTCGAAATGACATAGAAGACAACGATGACCAATTGATTGCTCGATTTATTAAAGGACTCCACTATAAGATCAAGTCTCGGATGGAATTTGACACCTTCATTTATTTTCATGATGCTTGTGCAAAGGCTCGCAAGATTGGTGTGGCCCTTAAGAAAAAGAAGTTTGTGTCGAGTAGGAGTTCGGGTCCCGGACAAACTTCCTTCTATAACAAAGGAACGGATAAGAATGCGTAGTACCCAAAAACAACTACCAAGGCAAAGGACGTTCCTAAAAAGTCGCAAAGAAAGGGGAAGGAAGTTGAGACCAAATCAACCTCTAAAGTTCGATGCTACAAGTGCAACGAAATCGGACACATTTCAAGTGATTGTCCGAAGCGTAAATTCAACCAACTTCTGGAACGTGATGAAGTGGGAGATGATGAGGAAGTTGGAGCGTATGTGTGCAAACCTATTCAAGAAAGTATGGAAGAGGAAGATTCGGATGATTCAGACGAAGTTTGTGGCATGTTACACAAGGTAGCACTTACTACAGAGAAAAGGAACGAGTCTCAACAAAATAATCTCTTTCGGACTCGTTGTTATGTTGGAGAAGAAGTGTGCGACGTTATAATTGATAGTGGAAGTCAGGAAAACTTCATCAACAAGCAACTCGTTGAGAAGTTAAAACTGAAGACCGTAGCACATCCCGAACCTTACTCCATTGGATGGATTAAATCCGGAGGAGGTATTAAAGTATCTACACGATGCGAGGTCCCACTTTCCATTGGCAAGTTCAAAGACACGGTTATGTGTGATGTTTTGGACATGGATGCATGTCAAATCCTCCTAGGACATCCATGGGAATTTGATAACAAAGCCTTGCACAGGGGGAGAGACAATACGTACGAGATCAAGAAAGATGGTCAGCACTACACTCTTCTTCCTAGCAAGCCGAAGAAAGGAAAGGCAAGGATCAACAACACCCTTCAGATTTATACTTTGGTAAAATCTACAAAACTTCTTCTTGCCTCAATTAAAGAGTATGGTGGATGTCATGTGCTTATAGCAAGAGATTTAGGGTCATTACATGATGAGAAATTGGAGAATCTTCCTGAGCACGTAAGAAATTTGCTAGAGATGTATTCTGATGTTGCCTTGAATGAAGAGTCGAGTGGTCTACCTCCTTTGAGGGATATACAGCATGCTATAGACTTGGTTCCGGGAGCTACGTTGCCAAATTTGCCTCATTATCATATGAGCCCACAAGAGAACCAGATATTACGTGACCAAATTAGAGAGTTGCTTGAGAAAGGGTTTATCCAAGAGAGTGTTAGCCCGTGTGGAGTGTCAGCTTTGCTTGTTCCAAAGAAAGACGGAACGTGGTACATGTGTGTGGATAGCCGTGCAATAAACAAGATAACAATTGGATATAGATTTCCAATTCCAAGGCTCAACGACATGCTGGATAGTTTGAGTGGATCCACCATCTTCACGAAGTTAGATTTGAAGAGTGGATATCACCAGATTCGGATTTGTCCTGGGGATGAATGGAAGACGGCATTCAAGACCCGTGATGGATTATACGAATGGCTTGTTATGCCCTTTGGGTTGACAAACATGCCAAGTACTTTTATGCGACTCATGCACCAAGTCTTAAAACCCTTCCTTGACCAGTTCGTGGTTGTCTACTTTGACGACATCCTGATCTTTAGCAAATTCGAGGAAGAGCATCAAATGCATTTGAAGCAAGTTTTAGATGCCTTACGTGAACACAAGCTCACATTGAACCTGAAGAAATGTCTCTTTTAGAGAGAAAGCCTTGTATTCTTAGGCTTTGTTATTGGCAAAGAAGGAGTTCACGTCGATGAAAGTAAAGTGGAAGCCATTCGAACGTGGCCAACTCCTTCAGATGTGAAGCAAGTTCGTAGCTTCCTTGGCCTTGCAAGCTTCTATCGAAGGTTTATTCGAAATTTTAGTGCAATTACTTCTCCGTTAACTTACTTGAAGAAAAAGCATGTGAAGTTTGAATGGACTTTAGAAGCTGAGAAAGCTTTCAACGAGATAAAAGACAAGTTGAGTTCGGCTCCAGTCCTAGCATTGCCTGATTTCTCCAAGTTATTTGAAGTTGAAGTGGATGCTTGCGGTGTTGGCATAGGTGCAGTTCTTTCTCAAGAAAAATGACCGATTGCTTTCTTCAGCGAGAAGTTAAGTGATCATCGCCAAACTTGGAGCACATACGAACAAGAGTTTTATGCTATCTTTAGGGCACTTAAAACTTGGGAGCATTATTTGATAGACAAGGAGTTCGTGATGTATTTAGATCACAAGGCCCTGAAATTTTTACGTGATCAACCAAAGCTAAATAATCACATACATGCAAGATGGGTTACGTACCTTCAACGTTTTCCCTTCAAGATTGTTCACAAGCGTGGCACGTCCAATGTTGTTGCGGATGCACTAAGCCGAAGGCAAACCTTACATGTTGAACTTCGTGGAGAGATCACTGCCTTTGATTGTTTAAAGGAGTTGTATGCGGATGATGAAGATTTTAGCAAGACTTGGAACTTGTGCAAGTCTGGAAGAACCGTAGATGATTACTACTTGTACGAAGACTTGCTCATAAAAGGCGATCAACTTTGCATCCCTAAAACCTCCTTACGTGAGCAACTAATGTGGGAGATGCATGGTAGAGGATTGGCAGCACATCTTGGACGTGATAAGACGTTTGCCTCTCTTGTCACACATTTCTTTTGGCCAGGCATGAGAAGGGATGTTGAACGCATGGTTAAACATTGCACAATCTGCCAAGAGGCAAAAGGTGGCGTGCACAACTCGGGTCTATACACACCTTTACTCGTGCCACAAGCCATATGGGAGGATTTAAGTATGGACTTCATACTCAGACTTCCAAGGACACCTCGTGGTTTTGATTCAATCTTCGTGATAGTGGACCGTTTGTCCAAAATGGCGCACTTCGTTCCATGTAGAAAGATAAATGATGCAAATAGCATAGCAAGGCACTTCTTTTGTGAAGTTGTTCGCTTGCATGGAGTCCCTAAAACGATCACTTCTGATCAGGACGTAAAATTTTTGTCAACTTTCTGGAAGACGTTGTGGAAAATGTTTGATGCAACATTGAATTTTAGTTCAACGGCAAACCCTCAAACGGATGGCCAAACTGAGGTCATGAACCGAACAATGGGAGGCATGTTGAGGAGTCTTTGTCACGACAAGAAACGTCAATGGGACTTGGCATTACCTGTGGCTGAATTTGCTTACAATGGGGCTATACATCGAATCACGAGAAAATCTCCATTTTCTCTTGTTTACATTAAAGAGCCTAACCATCTAGTTGACGTTTCAAGTGTGATCAAGCCAAAGAAAAGCAACGTCAATGCCCTGGAGTTCGCGGACCAAGCACAACACATTATTGAAGAAGTTCGAAAGAAACTTGAAGACGCATATGAAAAAGAAAAGATCCACATTGATGCGCATCGGCGAGAACAAATATTCGAACCAGGTGATCAAGTCATGGTACATTTTAGAAAAGAGAGAATGCCGAGCAATCTAGGAGAAAAACTTCAAGCCAAATGGTTCAGACCATACAAGATTCTTGAACGTATCAACAACAATGCATATGTGGTCGACCTTCCAGAAGAATTTGGAGTATCACGTACATTCAATGTGGCTGATCTCAGTTCTTATTTTGATGCTTTTCCAATTCCTTCAAGACTGCTCGCTCGAGGACAAGCTCGAATCCAAGGAGGAGAGGATGATGTAGGGACATTCGAAGTTTGCCCAAAAGGCGAGTACCAATCTGAAGTGTTGTCAAGACCGAAGACAATAAGGCAACTATGCCATTTAAGTCACTTTCATTTTAGCTCCTTAAACTTTGTTACATGTATGTTCATTTATTTCAGATTCATAAGTTTATTTCTAAATGCATGTAATGTGACTCTTGGTCGAGTAGGCATTATGACCAACCAAGATCACTTCATAATTCGCATTTTATTTTTATAAATAATGTAAGTCCAAGGACGAATGAAGTATGAAAGATTATTATTGAATTTGAGATCATTCTCTGAATTACCATTGCGTAATTGTTTGCATGGATTTGCAAATGTTGTGCATGGATTTGCACGTTTAATCAACACTCACCCTGGCTGGCCGTTCGTTTACGAACCCTTAGTTTATATAGCGAAAGTTGTCCCTAGATCAAGTTATCTTAGTTACTTCCGAACCAAGTTACTTTCCATCACTACTGATTTCTCATTTGCAAACTACAAATCCATCAACTTCGTTCCGCTACGCTACATTAGAGAGTGTGAGAGAGAGCTATGCAGCACGAACTTGGGCCATCTTTCTGTGAAGAACGTGAGGAAGAAAGCTAGCTTCAACTTGTAAAGCTTTCTTCACTTAAACTCTTCATTTAGTTAATTAATGCTAAGCATGTTCATATTTATGTGTATATTATTCTTTGCAAGCATGTGTGAGTAGTTAATCTGTGAGTTTGGTGGCTTGAAGCTAATACTTTGTCACGGTTAAGAGGGTTAAAAATATGATGAACATGTCAAACTAACGAACTTAATGCCATGCTAAACTTGTTTGATCACCAAGGTTAGAAGTTAGTTTAAACTTAAAACTGAGAGGAGATAGTTTAAATGGAAAGGTTAGTTAGATAAGTTACTGGTTTGAGTTGCTAATACTCTTACTCAGTGATTTATTGTCCTTAAAGTGATGCATATAGTTGGTTCTTTGTTGTGCTTAGTTGGTTTTTAGGGCCGAGAGAACATCTTACCATTCTAAGCATGGTAAAGAAGCAATTTAGGCCATTCTAGCACGAGAGTGTAGTTTGGTTGATTTCGAAACACTAGGACCATGTTATGTACTTAGTAAATCTTCTAAATTTGTTGATTATGTTGGTTTTAAGTTCACCTAGCTCATTTGTGCTCAAGTAACTAAGTTCATAATTTGTAGATTAGTAAACCGACTTAGAACGAGTGTTTCCATCAAACCACTTCATAAATTGATCTTAGACAAGTTACAAATCCTAGTTGAAGCTTTAAACTCGGTCCTTGTGGGACGATTTTACCTTACTTACTCATTTGTGCAACTCTGCTTAAAAAACTGCTATGTTGGCGTATGCCAGAAATTGGTGGCGTACGCCAACTTTGGCCATCGGAGGCAAAAATTCTCATGCCAGAAGAGTTGGCGTACTCCAACTCTTCTAAATCATTAAACTTGGCGCACGCCAGACATTGTTGGTGAACGCCAGGTTATCTAGGCAGACGACCCGTCGTCTAGAAAAATAGCAGGAAACTTATAAGGATAAGAGCAGACCCTCTCGGAAGAGAGTGTGGAACAAATTGGCGCCGTTACCGGGGATCTAGTTTAAACGCTCGATTCGGTGAACAAACTTAGATTAGTAAATTTTTATTTTCATAATATAATATAATAATATATTTTTAATAAAAAACCAAAACCAAAAAAATTAATTTTAAATTTTATTGTACTTGTAAAACAAGTTACTTGCGAGGAAAATTACGTGCATGCCCTTAACTAGGTCAACAAAAAATTTTCTGTTAGAATTTGAAGAAGACATTACTCGACTAGAAAGGTCATTGCACAAGGAAAAAAGAGAGAAAGTCAAGATGGATCAAAGGCAAGAAGGACAAGGAGTTGAAGCTCAAGCACCTCAAAAATTGTTGATGGACCATGGAAGACCAACATATGAAGGGGCAAGAACTGGAATTCAGCAGCCAGCTATTGAAGCTAATCATTTCAAAATTAAGCCGGCAGTGATTCATATGCTCCAAGCATCGAGTCAGTTCTATGGACTACCTAATGAGGATGCAAATGACCATCTAGGAAATTTTATGGAATTAGCTGATAACTTTAAGTATCCTGGAGTATCTGATGATACTATTAAGATACGAATGTTTCCATACACGCTTAGGGACAAGGCTAAATTGTGGTACAAGCAACTTAAAGGTTCTCCAATCACAACGTGGGCAGAACTGGCAAATGTTTTTCTGGATAAGTATTTCCCATATTCGAAGATGAGCAAGCTTGTTAAGGAGATAACCAATTTCGAACAATTAGAAGGTGACTCGTTTAGTGAAACATGGGAGAGATTTAAGGAATTGCAAAGGAGTTGCCCTCATCATGGTTTATCTGAGGAGTCCTTACTCAAAACTTTTTATTTTAGCCTTTCACCTACGACAATGGGGACTGTAAATGCTGCCTCTAATGGGAATTTTCTGAGGAAGGAAAGAGACGAAGCTTACCATATTCTGGAAGAATTGGCTGTTACGAATATGATAATCACAAATGAAAGGAAGAAACAACCTGTCAGAGAGTTGAGGGAACTAACTGAGCGAAGCGATAAGAGAGGGATGATTGAACTTGATGCTTCATCATCAGTTCAAGTTCAATTAGATTTAATGGCAAAACAGTTGCGAGATTTATCTTTAAACAAAGTTGATGTAGTCACCAACCACCAAAATTGTGAAGCTTGTGGCAACACTGGCCATGAGTTGAGTCAAGGTGCTTTGATGAACCAGGAGATAGTCAATTTCATTAGTGGTCAAGGACAAGTAGGAAACAAAATGGGAAACAATCCATATTCCTCAACTTACAATCCTGGATGGAGGAATCATCCAAACTTTTCATGGAAAGATAGGAGCAATGATGATAGTATGGCAATTGTTCCTGATAAAGGACTACTGTTACGAGCCCAACAATAAGGACCACCTGGTTTTCAACCACGTGGATTTTTAGGAGAAAGAATGGGGGCCCTAGAGGAAAGATTTGACAAGGTAGAGAAATTCATCCAGCAAACTGGAGAATCATCCACTAACCAAAGTGAAATACTGAAAGCCTTGGCAAGCCAAGAAGCGAGGCAAAACAATTTGGAACAATTCCTTAGAGGACAAACAACTGCCATGCGTAACATGGAAATACAACTTGGGGAAATTGCAAAGGCAAATGCCCAAAGAGCTTCAGGGACGCTCCCAAGCTCTACTAAAGAAAATCCTCGAGGTCATGTTAATGCAATTGCTTTAAGAAGTGGGAAAGAGTTAGCCTCTCAAACAGTCAAAGAGAAGGCTAAGGACATTAACGTTGAGATTCCCAACCAAGATAAAGTTGAAGAAGTGGTGAATAAGGAAATTCCGCAAAAGGAAATTGCGAAAAAAGAAGAAGTCTACGTACCACCACCACCACCAATGATACCTATTCTACCTTACCCTCAGAGGGTAAAGAGGAAGTCAGGAATGGATGAGAAATTTCTCCATTTTATGGAGAAAATGAAGGATGTATAGATTAGTGTCTCTTTCTTTGAGATGCTAGATCAAGTTCCACACTATGCCAAGTTTCTTAAGGAACTTGTGACGAAGAAGAGAAAGTGGGAAGATAAAGAGACAGTCGCCCTTACGGTAGATTGTAGTTCTCTAATTTCAACAAACCTTCCTACTAAGCTTCAAGATCCTGGGAGTTTTACTATTCCTAGTTTTATAGGTGACACTGAATTTCCAAAATGCTTATGTGATTTAGGTGCAAGTATCAAGTTGATGCCTTTATCGACATTTAGAAAATTAGGGTTGTGTGATGTAAAGCCAACTTCTATGTTACTCCAGTTAGCAAACCAAACAATAAAGAAACAATTTGGTGTGGTTAAGGATGTCCTGGTTAAGATTGACAAGTTCATCTTTCCAGTTGACTTTGTGGTTCTGGATTTTTCGAAGGATAAGAACTGTCCATTAATTTTTGGTAGACCATTCCTTAATACAGCACATGCATTGGTAGATGTGCATAATGGAAAATTGATTCTCAGGATTGGAGATGAAAAGGTTGAGTTTAACATAACAAGCATAATGCATCATCCTCTTGATGAAGGGATGTGCATGAAAATTGACATAATTGATGAATGTATCCTCGAGTTTTGCAAAGGAAATATCTCTAAAATTGAGGATAAAGGACAACAAGAAGAAGAGGAGGAAATTGTGGAAGAAGTAAAAGAAGAAGTCAACAAGAAAAGTCTACTTGAGGAATTAGAAATTCATTTGAAATATCAAACTCCACCATCAATTGTGAAAGCTCCATCCTTGGAGTTGAAAGAGTTACCCTCGTATCTAAGGTATGCATTTTTGATAGATGGAGGGAGGTTACCAATTATAATCTTGAATAAGCTCTCCAAGGATGAAGAGGATAAGGTGTTAGCAATTGTGAACAAAAGAATTAAGGCAATTGCCTGGCAAATCTCTGACATCAAGGGGATAAGTCCAGAAATTATGATACAACATATTCACATGGAGGATGGGGCAAGGCCTAGGGTAGACCGACAAAGGAGACTTAATCAAAACATGAAGGAGGTTGTGAAGAAGAAGGTGATCAAGCTCCTTGAAGCATGCATTATTTACCCAATTTTGGATAGTGAGTGGGTTAGTCCAATTCATTGTGTTTCCAAAAAAGGGGGAATGACAGTTATAGTAAATGATGAAGGCAGGCTCATTCCAACACGTACTGTGACCGGTTGGAGAGTATGTGTTGACTACAGGAAATTGAATGATGCCACATGAAAGGATCATTTCCCTCTGCCATTCATTGATCAAATACTAGAAAGGATAGCAGGGTACTCTCACTATTGCTTTTTGGATGGGTACTCAGGGTACAACCAAATAGCAATATACCCCAAAGATCAAGAGAAGACATCTTTCACTTGTCCCTTCGGTATCTTTGCTTATCGCAGAATACCTTTTGGATTAAGTTGTACCCCAGCAACATTCCAACGTTGTATGGAGTCCATCTTTTAGGAGATGAATGAGAAGATTATGGAAATCTTCATGTGACAACTTCTCTGTATTTGAAAACTCATTTGATCATTGTCTGGAAAATCTTGATAAGGTACTAAGAAGATGTGAGAAAAAGAATCTTGTGCTCAATTGGGAAAAATGCCATTTTATTGTAGACAAGGGAATAGTTCTCGGGCAAAAGATTTCTAAAGTTGGAATGGAAGTAGATAGAGCTAAAACAGAGGCAATAGAGAAGATGATTGCACCAACCACAGTTAAAGGAATTAGAGCCTTTCTGGGTCATGCAGGCTTTTATAGAAGATTCATCAAGAACTTCTCTCTAATCGCTAAGCCTCTTACAAATTTGTTAGTGAAGGACATGTTCTTTAATTTTGATGAGCAATGTCAGAAGGCATTTGATGCCTTAAAGAAAGCTTTAGTAACAGCTCCAGTAATTTCATCGCTGGATTGGAAACTTCCATTTGAGTTAATGTGTGATGCGAGTGACCTAGCTTTGGGTTATGTGCTTGGACAGAAGAAAGAGGGGAAGCTACATGTCATCTACTATTCTAATAGAGTATTGGCAGGGGCTCAACTCAATTATACAACCACAGAGAAAGAGCTACTTGCAGTTTTCTATACTTGTGACAAATTCAGAGCATACTTGCTTGGTTCAAAAGTAATAGTCTATACTGATCATGCAGCTTTGAAGTATTTATTTTCAAAGCAAGATGCCAAACCTCGCCTGATGCACTGGATTCTGTTGCTTCAAGAATTTGATTTATCCATTAAGGAGAAGAAAGGAGCTGAAAATGTTGTCGCAAATCATCTCTCTCAGTTAGAGAACAGCAACGGGATGGAGAAAGATGGTAAGATCTAGGAAGAGTTTCCTGATGAAACTCTGATGACGATAAGCAGAGTCGAAGCCCCCTGGTATGTAGATTTTGCAAACTTTTTAGTAGGAGAAATTATTCCAGCAGGCTTAAGTTATCCTCAAAGGAAGAAATTCCTAAGGGATGCAAAATTGTTTGTTTGGGATGATCCATAACTCTTTAAGAGATGTAATGATGGGGTGCTTCACCGGTGTATTACTGATTGGGAAATAGCTAATGTTTCAGAGCAATGTCACAACACTACTTACTCAGGTCATTATGGAGCGACTAAGACAACAGCAAGGGTATTTGAGTGCGGATTCTATTGGCCATACATATTTAGAGACGCACGTACTTATGTGGAACAATGTGATCGCTGCCAAAGAATGGGCAACATTTCCAAAAGAAATGAGATGCCATTATCTAAAATTTTAGAGGTCGAGCTCTTTAATGTGTGGGTGTTGGACTTTATGGGTCCTTTTCCCACATCGTATGGCAACAAGTATATCTTAGTTGGAGTTGACTACGTTTCAAAATGGGTAGAAGCTTTGGCGTCACTTACAAATGACGCTAGAGTTGTTATCCTTTTTCTTAAAAAACTCTTCTCTAGATTTAGAATGCCAAGAGCAATAATCAGTGATGGTGGATCACACTTTTACAATAAACCATTTGAAGTCCTGCTAAGGAGATATGGGGTAACTCACAAGGTGGCAACACCTTATCATCCTCAAACAAGCGGACATGTTGAGCTTTCAAATCGAGAGCTCAAAAAGATTTTGGAAAAAACAGTAGGATCGGCTAGGAAAGATTGGTCAAATAAGGTCGATGATGCCTTATGGGCTTATCGAACTGCATTTCGAACTCAAATAGGAATGTCACCCTATAGGCTAGTTTATGGTAAAGCATGCCATCTTCCTGTGGAACTTCAGCATCGTGCATTTTGGGCCATCAAGAACCTTAATTACAATTACAAAAAGGCAAGAGAATGAAGAATTCTCCAACTCTTTGAGTTGGAAGAAATTCAAGATCTTGTATTCGAAAGTTCGAGACTCTACAAGGAAAAGACAAAAAAGAGACATGATGCCCATATTATCAGGAAAGATTTTAAAGAGGGTCAACATGTTCTTCTTTTTAACTCTAGATTTAAACTCTTCCCTGGGAAGCTCAAATCTAAGTGGAGTAGACCTTACAAGATTATTAAGGTGTTCCCTTTTGGGGCACTTGATTTACAAAGTACCAAGGGAGAGGTTTTTAGAGTTAATGGCCAACGATGCAAAATCTACCATGAGGGAGGCAATATTAACCTAATTGCAAAAGTGCAATTGGTTAATAAGTTAAATAATGCATAAACACAGAGATAGTCAAGCTGATGCCGTTAAATCAGCATGTTTAGGTTTATTTTTATTAGTAATAGTATATATTTCTATTATTTTTACTAATAGGGTTTATATTATTTTCTTTCCCATGCAGTGAATTGAACGCAGTGACCTGGTTCATACGAGAGACTCATCACAAGTGTGAATACTGTGGTACTACAGGGTGACTTAACTAGGCTTAGAGCCCAAAGAGTCCTTAGGAGAGGTAGTCTATCACGGTACTCGCACTAGGAGTTGTGCATTTTGCAAGGTCAACGTTAGTTTTGTAAATATGTTTTGTGCTAAATATATGTATTTAGTTAGAATGTTAATTTCGAGAAAAATTCCAATTGATATTTGCCTAATCATTTTGAGAAGGGCAAAAGAAACCTTAAAAACTGAGCGGAGAGAGGAAAATTTCTTGAGGCACTCCAGAGGAACTTCAAAGAGTGCCTATAAGAATAGAATGACAACATTAGGTTTCTGCCACAAATGTGGCAAGTTGGTACACGACGGTGTTTGTAGCAAACACAGTACTATGTCACAAACCGAGCAAACTATCCTGTTACGTCAAGACCCAATTCAGCTTAAAGCTGACAAGGTTGCGAGGCGAGGGAGTTCGTCTTGGTATGCGATTGAAGAACTGTGTGAGCAACAAATATTGAAGTTACATCTCTGATGGTGATTGAATAAGATATAGTACTACACGCCAATCGAGCAACCGTGCTATCACGTGGTGACCCTACTAGTCTTTAGGGCAAAAAGGTTGTGATGACCGACAATCCATCAAGAACCAATGACCCATCAGAATGGGGCGTCTAGTTTTCAAACTTTCTAGAAATGCAGCGTACATAAAAGCCAAAAAAATTTAATTAAAAGAAAAAAGAAAAAAATTGTATAGATGTACATTTGTGTGTTGTTATCATAATTTGTTAGTTTAAGTATTTGTTAGTTAGTTGGCAGAGGTAGAATGTAAATGGCAAAAGCTATTTTCACCAAAAATACTCTACCTGGCGCACGCTAGCATAAGGTGGCGTGCGCCAGAAAATGGAAAACAGAAACCTGGCGTACGCCAGGTAGGTCAGAATGGGAGAGTATAAATTTGGCATCAGTCAATTTTTGCTCACAATTCACAATCTCTCCCAATTCTCCACTCAAAACAGAAACCTAGCACAAACCCAAGCCTATCCAACATTCGTGACACAATACCCTACTCCCAAAACATGATCCACAATGTCAGGAGCTGAAGAATTAAGCCGGATCATCAGGAGGAACACAGGGAAGTGCATACGGACTCCTACACCATCAGGATTGGATTCTTCATCAGATCAACCCAGAGACATCCACCACCGCTACAACGCTCCCTTCGCAATCTTCAACAGTTGGGAGGGAGAGAGGTACCAAAGATATTCTTGACTCACTACTGTAGGACATTTTAAGATTAATTGGAATGAGATGAGAATTTTAGGGGTAGCTGATGAGTTGGATGAGGCATTTGATAAGATGGGATAGGGATACTTCAAGGATAGGATAATATTGGCTAGACAGGAGTTAGCATTGGAGTTCTACTGCACTCTACAGGTTGAGCCGAATATGAGTTCATTCAGTGCACGAGTATTTGATACTAAGTTTAGCATGAATGAAACTGAATTGATTAACCTTTTCGAGCTTAAGACTGGAGGTGGAGCTTTAGATTTCGAACTAACTAGTTTAGCTCACCAGGCTTGGCATGAGATCAGTGATTTTGCTAGATACGAGTCGGGGAGGGCGCCTAATGCACTGATTAGAGAACCATACTTAGGAATCCTCCACTGATATATGAATCTGACCTTCTCTGGTCAATGGGAAGAGTCTAAGGTTTTTAGATCTTAGCACTTATGCTATGGTGGTTGACTGCTTTGCATGTTCGATTAGCGATAGGGAACCTAGGCATCTATACCTAGGTCATATCATTTCTCGCATTGCACGTCACCATTTTCCTGCGAGATTTTCAGAGTACACAGGGACATATGTGGAGCGGGTAGATCTTGACATCAACAAGCTCTACTACAGCAAGCTCATCAAGAGGACGATGACTCAAGATGGTGAGGAGATAGTGCGGTACAAGCCGTGGGAGGAGCACCAAGCAGTCCTAGCTACCCTTACCAGATTAGGCCTTCCACTACTGGTACAGGAGCAGATCCCTCAGGAGCAGGACCCGGAGGAGGAGCATCATGACGAGGCTGGCACCAGCCATCAGTCTCCACGCCTGCAGGTAGATCTTCATGATCAGTTTTCTGTGATGCAGTTGCAGCTGCAAGGCTATAGAGACCAGCTTCAGGGATATGGTGTCCAGCTTTAGCATTTGACATCAGTGACTGCTCACATGGAGGAGCAGCAGAGAGCTGAGATGGAGGAGCAACGCACATTCAGAGCCGAGCAGAGGGCGCACGCAGCTTGGATGCGACAGTGGGCCGAAAACTCTGGTACTGGATTCTCCTTTCCACCACAGTCGCCATCACGAGATTGATAGGGAGCTCCTACTTCCTTATTCTTTTTATTTTGGTTTTACTTTATTGATTTGCCCTTTTATGTGTTAGATTTTTGTTGAGTTCGTTTGTTTGCTTATCTTTATTATTGCTTACTTGCATGTTTGTTTTTAATTTTTGTGTGATATTTGTGTTTTTGATTGCGTGTATTAGACACCTTGAGGACAATGTGTCATTCAAGTGTGGGGGAGGGTTTCCTCTAGGAATCTTCCTTTTTAGGATGTTTAGTTTGTCTAGGACGTGTAGGTTAAGACTTGGCATGAAATTTTCATAAA
>SOPF01029166.1:0-13029 GCA_012979155.1 Hypericum perforatum
ATGCCCTGGAGCCCCTATGTGAAATTCACAATAGGCGTTGGGATCATAGTTGCTTATGTCTTTGACAGGCTTCGGGGGCATCGGTCCGATCAATGGGCTAGTAACATCTGATATAGCTGGGAGTAAGTCAAGGATGCGGGAATGGGAAAAATAGTGATCTCAGGTGCGGAGGAAGCAGAGTGAGTAAGGGTGGGCAGCATATGTGGCACCCCCATTACGATTGAGGCACTGTAGATGGTGGATCATATAGAGTTGCTTCATCAAATGTGACATGGCGAGAAATTCAAACTCGACGACGGCATAGAAAGAGGCATTGGAAGCTCTTATGATCATCACTGTACTCGATAAAAATGTAGCAATCAGCCTTAGGCTTCAATTTGTGACGAATGGACTTCGAGATGTGGACGTAGAATAAAGATCCAAAGGCATAAAGCGAGAGTTTTCGACCCCGACCGTCAAAGTGATAGAATCCCTCTTTAGTAGGAAAGAAAGGCGTTGAAAGATCTTTGATCCATTGGGTATTAATAAAACAAGGCACGATGCTTTGCTTCGTACAGGGTCAATCTTTGTTGCATCACTTATAATTTGTGACGCACTCACTGAAAGCGTTTCAGAACACGGTGTCTATTTACATTTTGATTAGCACGGTGTCTATTTACATTTTGATTAGATAGAAAGCTCAGATATTTTATTCCGTAAGTAACTTAGTGCAAATCTATGTATAAAATGAAAGGAATGCAAAGGACTTGCCAAGAGCAAGCGTTGCATAGTTGTTTTATATGATTGTTTAATGATCCATTCTATTTTTGGAGACATTTTGGGGGTTATGCATGTAAATACTCATGCTTATAGATAGTTTCATAAAAGTTCGAATGATTGTAGTGGATCTAATCATTCTAATTGTAGATTGAATTTCTCTGAACGTATTAATCGATTTACATCGTCTTTACCTAAATATCCAACGCGTTGGAATGAGGGTCCAGACTTGCGTCGACTTGATAGAATGGAATTCCATTTTCCGCATCGATTGTTTGGACTATCTTATGCATTCGCACCAAGAAAGAGGATGCAAGGAAAGACGGTATACCGGCTCTTATGTTAACAGGAGTTTACTACATAAAAGATAGAGTTTGGTAATTTCTTTCTGACTCTTGTTAGTTTGGAGGATACTACTTATTTGTTTAGAATAAGGGCCGAGATCTTCCTTCTTCTCCTTGTCTAAGTCCATTTCTTACTGAAGAAGATTGGCAGAAAGAAGTAGGAAGTCATAGCGCAAACTTTCTCAGTCTTCTCTAAGGGGAGAGATTGTCTGACTGATATAGATATTGCTTGCTTGAGAAGCTTGATCATCCGACTTATTTGAGTTTAGAATGAGGCCAAAAAAGCGCAGTATGAAATGGAATTACCGCTTTCTGATCCGAGAAGAACTGCTTTCTGAAACTGACTTAGCAAAAGAAAGTACATCAACAACTTCGACTTGAAGAACCGGCTATTGATGGAATCCCGTCATAGCGAATCTTCCTGCTACGCGAAGCTATCCATCTCTAAAAGCGAATACTAAGGTAGTTAGAATTCCCGTTTCCGTGAGAAGGCAGCCTACGGTGAGAGGTGAGACGATCCGATCCCATCACCAAGAGGAAGGGCGACTATCAGCCGCAAAAGAAAAGAAGTATGGACTGGGGAAGTGCAATACACTGGGGGACTTCGACTATCTATAGACGAAATCTTTCCCTGGCACTCCGACTAATCCTATTCTATTACCCCCGGGGACAGGTACTGGCTCGCTGGAACTCGCAATGGAACGCAACTCCTCCCTCCTCACTGGCAGGGCAAGAGAAAGATAACCAAGAGAGTACCCCCTGTAACGTAAATAGAGGGCATAGCACTAAGCTTTCTTCTACGGGGTTCTATAAACCACTGATACTCAGGTTTTATCACTGGATCATGGATTTACCTTGCCTGAAAGCTTTCCAAAGAAGTCAAGATACTGGCTTGACTTGTGCACTTCCACTGCGGATATACTTTTTTACTGTTGATTGCTATTTGAGGGCGGGGAATAATCCAACTACTATTCTTAATAGCTTTTTCCCTTGCTTTCTGCCCCCTAGTTAACAGGAATTTTCTAAGCTAGCTTTATAACTATCTTGCTTTTGCGGGACTGCTTGAAAAGTGCTTTGCTTGCTCACTGCTTTACGAAAGCGCTTATCTTAAGACTGCCTTCAAGGCCTTACCACCCACGTCAGGGGGAAGGAAAGAATCAAGGGGCCAAGGTTAAAAGCTCAGTTTGCTGTTAACAACTATAGTCTCGGGAAACCTCCGGGCAAAGGAAAATATCCCCTCAAATCTTGTTCCTCCTTACAGCGGTAGCTCGCGAAATACCTATATCATCTGCTTAATATAATAAAGTAAGCTCGGCCCACCCTCGAAAGGAAAAACTGGCCTGCCAAACTTCATCGAAAGAAAGGCCAACTGGAAATGCAACCCTTGGCATGACAGGAAGAGGGGGTGGATTTTTTTTGCTCTAACTGGCTGTGAGCATTGGAATTGCGTTTCCGAGCAGAGGGCGGAGAGTCATTTGGTGTTGCAGGAGTGATGACCGGGAAAGGGTTGAGAATTTGTTGGTTTGTTTTAGCTTGGTATGAATGGACATATTATAGATATATAATAGAATAATCTCGCCATACGGCACGAGCAGTTGAATACAGTACTATCATAAGCCTATCAAGAAGCGTCAGACTAAGTCAATCTAAGAGAAGATACCTCCCCATACCAAGCAGAGTCAAAGGCGGGTCAAACTCACATAAGCAGAGGTTTTCTTCCTCATCGAAGGAGAAAAGTATATAGCATAGACTGTTTAAAAGACTATGTACTGCAAGAAGATGTTGATTGAATTTTTCTTTAACCTCACTTGCTGGGAGGCTGTCATGGCTCTCTCTTCTCTCCCGGTTAGAACTGAGACTGGACTCCTTTCCCCCGAAAGCAACTCCCCTTTCCCACTCTCCTTTGGCTGGATCCAACGACTGGCTTGGGATTGGCTCATATCTAACTCAGTGGAAAGCAGGAAGTAGTTGATTCAATAGACTTAATTAAAGGTCGGAAAGGTGACCCTGTGTCGTTGAAGACTACTATTGGCTTCAGCAATTGAAGACGCCCAAGAGCGTCTCAATGTACGAGAGAGGCCCTTCTTACTTATAGTTTCTTTGAGTTTACCTGTGCGAGCGGAAAGAGCGGTCGATAGAGTCAAAAGAGAGAGACCAAGGGATCGATGAAGTTGAGGGGAGCAGCTTACCCAACGAAAAAAAGGTCTGGCTTTGCGCGATGAAGGTTTTCAGCAAGGCAAGTGCGAGATTCTTAAAGCATTCGCATCGCAATTACCGATGAAACTCTGAGAAAGGCTGCTTCGGGTTAGTGATCCAATTCTGAACCTGACTGAGACCTATCTTCTGACATCAACCAGCTATCTATTCGTTACTACTATATTGTTTGTTTGAGTATGATAGGGATTTTCAACACCCTTCATTGACGAGTACGGTCATGATGGAAAGAAGAGTATAAGTATATATAATTAGCCAGATCGTCTGAAGCATGAACAGAATCACCTTTGTTCCGAAGGCAACGCGAGTGAAGTTAGGCTTTTTCCTTTTTATTTTGATCTTCGTACCGATGACTCGCTTGTTCAGTACTGCTAACTATTTGTTGAGGATGCCGTCCCCTCGGGACTACCAGTAGTTTAGGTTGTTGAATCTCGTGCAAGTTAGGTTTTGGTTGTATTGGCTGCAAGCGGAACGAATACGCTTTAGGTGTGGGTTGACCATGCGCTCTCGCATCATGTAATGTCGTATGTATTCTAGAGGTGGTGTGGTGATTGACCTCAATGCGTCTGGTTATCCCCAGGGTTAAACGAATGAATGAAGCTATGATCGTACCCAGATAGAGATAATGGTCTTCCTCTTTTGTCTCCAAGCCGGCCATAATAGATAGATAGGCAAAGCAGCAGCAGTATGTTATCGCCTATCGATAGATAGCAGGTTGCTTCCAAGCTTAAACCATTTGAAAAAGAATTGTGACTTTCTTCTTGTTATTGATAGGTGGTATTATCCGCCCCTGTCAATAAAAGTATAGGGAGAGAACTGGAAGAGATAAAGAAAAAGAGCAAAGGATTTACAAGTCTAATGGGAGAAGAATGTCTGAGACCTTGACTGCCTTCGAGACTCTAAAATATAACCCAAGCGGTATAACCCCCTCGGGGCGGACCCCAATCGAAAGGCGCGTCACGGACTAAGGGCCGGCTGCTTTCTTTATCTCGCGTGCCCTTAGTCTAAAACCTTGCCGCGATAGACTTTTTCTCCAATGAGAATAAAGAAAGTTTTTGGGCTTCACAAGAAAGGAACTAACCCTTTGACACCAAGAGATAAGAGCTGATTGCTGGCGATGACTTGGTGAAGGAAATCTATGAGAGAAGGTTATCGAAGCGGGAAAAGCTCGAATAGAGCGCGGAGCTCACTTTTTCAGTCGAAGAGCGTAAGGAGTGACAGGGCGGGATCAAGCTTGAAAGGAATGGGGACAGGGAGGAGAGGCGAAAGAGAGATTTTCGAGCTTGCAAGCAGCAAGCAACAACGGCTTTCAGCCCTTTCGCGCGTTCTTGTAGTTGTGGGGTGCCTTTTTTTTGATCAAACTAAAAAAAACGACTCTTTCTTAAGGTAAGCTTTTGATTAGTTTTCCCTAGTTTTGGAGTTTTCCGCAACCACTAAAAAAGAAAAAAGAAAAGGCTTTTTCAGCTGCATCGCACTGCCGCATAAACAATGGATCCGCCGGGCTGGATAAGCAACCTTCGCACTGGCCTCTGCCCTTTGACTTTTTTTTGGCTTGCTACTTTCAATCAGAAAAGGAAAATGGATTGAGTAAGGCAAGGGAGAAAGAAGTTGTCCTCTCTTCTAGGGTAACCCGCCGCCGGTCATATAGAGCACTCCGTCCTCCACCTTATGTTCCAAAGTGAAACGCTTGTTCTTCCTTCCCCACTCCTTCTTTTTCTACGTATGCGGTGGCGAGTTTGGCTAGGTAACATAATGGAAATGTATCGGACTGCAAATCCTGGAATGACGGTTCGACCCCGTCCTTGGCCTCGGGGAGTGGCGAGCTGCACGGAACTTTATTGTTTCAAATGGCATAAGGGGCTTTCCTTTGTTAGAAATCCACAGACAACATACTGTTCCAAACCAAAGAAATGCAAGATGAGAAGGACTTTTTTACGCTTCAAATTGAGTAGAATAAAGACGCCCCTAACATAAATAAAGGTAGGGTTTCAAAGCTTGACTAACAAGCGAGAAACTTGACTTTGAGAAAGAAAGAAGGGGCCCGCTAGCTGCAATCAAACGTCAGCGCTAACGCCGCCCTATCTATAGTTTTGGGCCTTTTTTTCTCGTTGGCGCTTTCTTGTTAAAGATTTCAGGACGCTAGCTTACTAATAATATAGGTTGAAGCTTGATCTACATCGATTCTATGATTGAATAGCAGAAGTACTACTTAGTAGTAGAAAGTCAGAGAGACAGAGAGAGGATTCTATCATACCTGCAAACTCCGTTGATGAGAGGTAGGTCCAAAGTTTTTGGCATAAAGAGTTCCATTCCAGCTTTTGTTGCCCCTCGGTAGAGTGAGTCTACTTAGCGAACTGGCAGGACGCAGAGATCGATTGATCAATATGAATCTCAAGAGTGGATGGTTGACCGCCGCCCCCTTGTCCGTTGGGCTCCCCGGCCGGGAAGAGGCTTGCTATCGTAACCTTTTTTCCTGATGTATGTCAAAAAGAGTGACGAACCCATTCTTGTTCGGTCATAAGTTGGTCCAAAGAACTTCAGTCGGCTTCCTTAAGGGAGTTCTTCCTCAGTAGCTCAGTGGTAGAGCGGTCGGCTGTTAACTGATTGGTCGTAGGTTCGAATCCTACTTGGGGAGATTTGATAGTTCTCGCTTTTCTGACCTGGCGACCCCTGTTTTTCTCTGTTTTTTCTAAACTAGCAGAATCGTGGGACATCAAAAGTGGGAAGTTTATTGTTGGTTTTTTTCCTCACTCTCGTAGAGGTGAACTTGGTTCGTTCAATTCTGTTGGAGAAGAAAGATCCGCTGGGAATGAATGGGAAGACTGGAGTAATATCTTCATTAGCCGGAAGGTCTCTCCACTAGCGTCATTCGAAGAAGGAACAAGAAAAGGCTGAAAGTTTTGGTAGGATAGATGGATGTAGTCAATGGCTAAAGCTCTGCCAGCTTCTTGTAGACTGAACTCCCTTTAGGTTCCGAGTTCTTTTTTGGGGGGATGGCCTAATTATTCTTCGCCACGTTTACCAACGAAGTTCTTGGTCATTTTCAAGAGGGAAGGAAGATCTCCACTCATTTCATTCATTCAGTGCGGCGAGGCTCGACCCACAACAAACAAAGAGGGTCACTCCTTTTAGGGACATGGCTCGTTCATTCACTTGCTCATGAACTCGCAGCTTCGCCAGAAGCGATGAAAGGGGGGTTGGGGAAGGCCGACGACTACATGACATGAGGTTTTTCCTTGCTTGCTTTACAGAGATTGTTATGAATATACTAAATGACGTCATTCTCCCCGAAGGCTAGCTAAGCTAATAAATAGAAAAAGTTTCCTTCAATCAAATCAATAAGCTTTTTTCAAGGCGCCGCCCCCTTCTTTGAACCCAGACAGAGAGGGGGCCTCGGTCCTGGAAGGGGAGAGTGGCCGAGTGGTCAAAAGCGACAGACTGTAAATCTTTTGAAGTTTTTCTACGTAGGTTCGAATCCTGCCTCTCCCACTTTTTTGTTGTAGACTTCAGAGAAGAAAAAGGAGGCATTCGTTAGCCGTTGAAGGCCCACCCAAAAAGCGATGCGGACTTTCTTTTTCGATTCCATACCTCGATCACTCCCTCAAGAATAGGAGGCAATAATAGACATAAGAGAGAGAGTACTCTCCTCTCTCTAAGAATAAGGCAAGCTTGGGTTCCCCTCTTTATTAAGAGATAGAGCAATCCTTACTCGACAGCGGCATCCTTACTTTCCTACCCCAAGCCAGTACACCCACTACTCTCTCTACACTATTCCTCTCTACTGGCTCTTTTTTTCTCTCTCTCTTGGCGCCCTCTACATCTCAGTCTCTGGGCCTGTTAATAATAATTAATGAAAATTTTCATTAATAGCATTTAACCAGCCGGGCAGCCATATGCTTCGGCCCGCATTAAAGGCTGGACTATTCGTTGAAGATAAAAGTACATCAAATCCATATGCAGTTTTACCATGAGCAGATTGTATCCATTGGGCAAATATGGGTTCGATCAATCTTTCTTTCTCCGGAGTCCCAAAAGCAAGCATGACATCATTATGAACATAAAGTCCCAAAGTGTTGAATCCTAGAAAGAGACTGGCCCAACTTAAATGGGAGATGATAGCTTCTTTATGGTCTATCATTCTTGCTAATACATTATCTTCATTCTGTTCCGGATTGTAATCTCTAATAAAAAATATAGCTCCATGAGCAAAAGCTCCTGTCATGATGAATCCTGCGATGTATTGGTGATGAGTATATAAGGCAGCTTGTGTAGTAAAGTCTTGCGCTATGAACGCATAAGCCGGTAAAGAGTACATATGTTGAGCTACTCAGGAAGTAATAACCCCTAAAGAAGCGTCAGCAAGACCTAATTGAAAATGAAGTTAATTATTGATTGTATCATACAGACCCCTATGTCCATGCCCCAATCGACCTCCCGGAGGAATATGTGCTTCTAACAGATCTTTTATACTGTGCCCAATCCCGAAGTGAGTTCTATACATATGGCCGGCAACGAGAAAAAGAAATGCAATAGCTAAATGATGGTGTGCAATATCGGTTAGCCATAGACCACCAGTTACTGGATCTAATCCTCCGCGAAAAGTAAGAAATTCCGAATATTTTGACCAAAAAAAAGGTCAAAAATTGGGTTGCTCCCTCAGCAAAACTGGGAGAAAGTTGAGCCAAAAGATCCCGATTCAAGAGAAATTCATGAGGAAGTGGGATCTCTTTAGGATCTACTCCAGCATTTAGAAATTGATTAATTGGTAAAGATACATGTATTTGATGCCCCGCCCAAGAAAGAGATCCAAGTCCTAGTAGTCCGGCTAAATGGTGATTCAACATAGATTCTACATCTTGGAACCAAGCCAATTTTGGAGCAGCTTTGTGATAATGGAACCAACCAGCAAAAAGCATTAAGGCAGCAAAGACCAATGCACCAATTGCGGTACAATACAGCTGTAATTCACTCGTTATTCCAGATGCTCTCCAAATCTGAAAAAAAAACCAGAGGTTATTTGTATTCCTCGGAAACCTCCGCCCACATCACCATTCAATATTTCTTGTCCCACTATTGGCCAAACCACTTGAGCGCTAGGTCCAATGTGAGTAGGATCACTTAACCATGCTTCATAATTGGAAAAACGAGCACCGTGGAAATACATGCCACTCAGCCAAAGAAAGATGATGGAGAGTTGACCAAAATGAGCACTAAAGACTTTTCGAGAAATCTCCTCCAAATCACCGGTATGGCTATCAAAATCGTGAGCATCAGCATGTAAGTTCCAGATCCAAGTGGTAGTATCCATCCGGTCCTTTCGCTATTGTTCTTGAGAAATGACCGGGTCTGGCCCATTCCTCGAAAGAAGTTTTGATGGGATCCCTATCTACTCACTACTCAAATTTTGACTTCTGGTTCCGGCGAACGAATAATCATTGAGTCCTCCTCTTTTCTTTCCGGACAACACATACAAAGAGACCCGCCAACAATCCAGTAATTAGTGAACCTATGGGAGATCTTTCAAATTAGTTTATTTCACTTCTATCCTATTACCATCTATCGAGTTTCTTTAGTTATTCACTAGAACAATTATGATCTGGAGGTCGATCCAGGGCAAGTGTTCGAATCTATTATGACATAGCCAAAAGGCGCTCAACGGACCTTTATGCTCTTTGAATTGCTCAAAAAACCGTTTTTTTGTCCAACCTAATCTATTCTTCTTTTAATACAAAGTTATGAAATGGGACTCCTTTTGGTAAGGCTAGGCTGCGAGTGAAGTATATGAATGTAGCGTCTATAGTCTATTAGACGATATGAAAGTCTTATAGATTTGAGTACCGTCGGGTAGAAAGTAGTATAGTGGGGGCACTTCTCTGTTGGTTTAGAGTTATAACCTCGTTTCTCGGTCTCGCCACAACACAAGCTGTGGTATAATCGTCTCTGTCTATACCACAGCTTGTGATTGACTTTGGCATTTGATTCATGAAGTTCTTGGGCATTTATCGTCTTCCAACCGGAGCGATGTTGGGAACTTGCACTCCTGATAACAAAAGCTGGATTCCTTCTGCTGTGAAGCGTATCTATTTGTTGGTTGATTGGCTTGTGGTGCTGCTCTAACCACGCTGTGGAGAAACGGGCTCAAGATCGTGCCTGGAGTAGGAGAAAGAGTTGAATAGGACTGAGACGGAAAGAAGAGATCGGCGCTTTGGTTAAGAGCGGGAATTCTCCCTCGTAAGGCAGGCTGACCTTCGACTAGCTTTTAGCTGGGCCAAATCCTCTGGAAGAAGAGAGGCAGGCAGGAGGGGGATATTCACTCGATCCTTTGGTAAACCGAATTCAGTCCGGAAAGGAGGAGGACGAAGTCTGGGAATTACGAATAGGACCCATCGGACCACTTCCGGGATACTCGCTTTCAGAAAAAAGTGGACGATCTGGACCAAGGAAGAGTGAATTGCACAATCGAATGATAGAAAGGAAGCCCTCTTGACTTGCGCAAGGTAGAACGCAGCATAAAACGATCAAGCGCACATGCAGTCAATCTGCAGCTTGCTTTCAATCAGATCGGACGGGAGGAGAACTGATTCTCTTATTAGATTCTTCTACTTTTGCCTTGACCAGAAAGACGTCAATCTTCTTTACTCTCTTTTACTAACGAAAGCATAGAGGAGGGTCGCGAAGTGACCTCTTCCTGCATTGCTATTGAGAAGTGACGTGCGCTCTTCCTGAATTTTCTTGGAAAAGGGATCTGACTTTTTTTAAGTTACATCTTTTGTCACCATTCATCTTTCTATCTCTCTCATCCTCCTTGGTCGGAATCGCTGGCAACCTCTTTGCTCTGAAGCAAGGCACTTTATGCCCCTAGTTAAATGCAGGGGTTACCAGGTGTCGATTGCTTTTCTCTTGAGTGGCTTAGGCAGAAGATCCCCTATTCTCCTATATTCCCGTCTTCCGTTTTGGTCTTCTTCAGTGCTTGACCCTTGGCGAAGGCTTTGGCTCTCCTTAGCCGCTTTGGGAAATAGAATAGATCGCTTACCTTGCTTTGGCATGCCCTTCTTTTTTCTTTCAAGTGAAAGGCAGACTTTCATTGAAGAGCTCATATGTCGCAGATCAGCTGTTGGTGGTTTAGTTGCAGTAAGGGCGGTAGGATTAAGAGACGGAGATTGATTGAGTGAAGTAGGGTTCGGTGAAATCAAAAATAGAAGTAGGACATCCTTGATAAAGGAAAGTATGCCAGAACTCGTAGCCTTGTTGAAAGAGTATCCTCTTTCTTGTCTTTCTTCTCCCCTAAGAGGAAGAAGTCTCGTCTCGAAAAGACCAATTGAAGCTTTTCTCTTCCCTGGGATTGGCTCTGAAAGAATAGGACTTATTATACCATGAACGGACTCCTTGTCAGGAAGAGATAGAGAGAAGGTTCTTCCCTTGCTTCCCCTTTATTATCTAATATCATATCTACTATGCTGTAGAAGCCTTAAGTAGGGCTCCTATAGCTCTTACCATCAAGTATACTCTCTCTGCTGTACTGGGTAGTCTTTCTATCTCCCGTTGGCCTCGGGTTTTAGAAGGAGTTGCTTTTATTCTTCAGCCAGTTCCTTCCCTTGAGAGATAAATTCCTAATCTTTGCGAGCCATTTCCGGGCCTTCTCGCTAGGAGTTCTATTACATTCCGTCCACTCTCCGTAAGAGAGGGTTACAGTGAAATATCTTCTTTTTTTCTAGGCATGCTCCCTCTTTTTTAGTCTAGGCAAGAAAGAGGATAATTTAAAAGAGAAGTAAAGTAAAATGGAAAAAGTGCCCCCTTTTGATTAGCCAGTTTCCAAGAGGGAGAAGGTCTTCTGGCAATATCAGGCATACTACTTAATCTATTTATTATTATTTCCTTTTGCGATCGAGCAACCTAGGAACAGTTGTTGCCTACATAACCGACCTCTCAGACCAAGTATCAGATCACTGTAGTTCAGTTCGAGACCCTTTTTGTTAAACCAGTTCCTGTACATTCTTCATTTTAAGATTGAAAAGGGGTGAAAGGACTGGAGGGGAAGGGGAAAGAAAGGAAGTGCCCTAGGCTGAGAGCTTTGAGGTCGATCTTCTCGAGAGAGTCTTTCCATCTACTTACTACTCAGTCATTGAACTTTTTTGGTCGACATAAGATGACCAATCACCTGACCACCTGGGCCTATAGTATGAGGACCAACCAAGAAAAAGCAATTTCAAATCAAGAATCTCGAAATGATCAGTCCGACCCTTTCTACTTCTATCTTCAAGTACTCTCCAGTCAAGCAAGCTCTCTTTTGGCAATGAGCCCTTTTCTTTTGTTTGGTTTGAATGGGGGCGGCATTCTCTTTCTCACTTCTATTCGTATTCGAAGTCTTATGGTGGCATATAGATCAGGACGACCTAGAATAAGGAAAGGGGCACTAGTCGATTAGTCAACTTCCTTCTTCTCTCACAAAGGAGTGTCCTATGATTGTGATTGGACAAGGTAGAAATGTTACTGATTTTTTTCTCTTCTATGAGGGGAAGTCAAGGACCAGTATGATGCTATGCTAGTAGGAGTAGTGATGTCAGAAAGAAGGGCGATGAGCTTCTTGCGTCTATAGGAAGGTTGATTAAGGAAGGCATTTGAAGAAGGGCGGGGACACTCATTAAATTATTATTCTTAATCACAGGTATGAGTTTTAGGGCGACGGGCCTACGCCTACTATGAGAAGTGCCCATCCTTCTCTCAGGTATTCTTTCGACCGCGTCTAAAAAAAGAAAAAAACTTGACCTTTTTACATCCCTCGAGCTCCGCAGCTTTAACACCGGATGGAAGTACGGTCAGATGAATAGAACCAAGACTATCTCAGCGACTATAGGTCGGTTGACGGCAAGGAAGGAAGTGAAGTTTTCCCCTATCCTGTATGATTTATAAAAGTAGGGTCTGTAGGCAGAATAGCTGCCCTAGGCAAAAGACTCCGAAATCAGTGATTCATTAGATAGAGAAGTCGTGAAAAGTTCTCCGCGAGAAACTTCGATTGGTGGAAGCCAGTCCATGAAGATTATCCCTTTTCTTACGTGCAATTCCCCTCTTTCGGTAAGCATCCAATCTCAGCAAATGAACATTTCTCTAAGCTTATCCTTTAGCTTATACGTCGTTTGAAAGCTGCTTCAAGGATCCAACGAATAGCTAAGGTTCGTTGACGATCCCTGGCTACAATCCCAGGGACATCATAAATAGTACCTGCTACTCCTACTTTTTCCACTTCGCATATGGGCTTTATATTCTCTACGGCGTCAACCATAAGTTTGATTACATCGCGTTCAGAGCTGGGAAGTAAACTAGGTTTTGCTATTCCTTCTCGAGCTTCTATTTCATCCCTTAAAGGAGATTCGGGAAAAGATAGAATAGGAAGACGTGTTTCCAGAACAAACAAGATACGGGTTGAGAGGGGGAAGTTAGCAAAGTTAGACAAGATTGGAATGGGCATAGGAACATGTATTGATGTACCAGATCGGCTAATGCTCCCAGGTTGATGCAATGTATTCCACCAGTTGACTGAAGACTTGATTATTGGTATATCGATCGGTCCAGCACGGATTGAAATAGGAGCCGGTTCGACAGGAAGCTTTTGAAAACGCAGTGCACCCAGGTAAATCAGAAACGAGATGAATACAGAGGTTAAACGAGCATCCCACACCCAAAAGGTGCCCCACATAGGTCTTCCCCGAAACCCCCC
>SOPF01029167.1:0-90023 GCA_012979155.1 Hypericum perforatum
ACAGTTCACACGACACTAGGTCGATATACTCGAGTGAAAGATCCAGTGCCTTCTGCTTAAAAGTATATATATCTCATGCGTATGTGTAACTGGTTTCAGGTGCCTTCTGTGTTTAACGAAATGGTTTCATCTGGGTTCACTCCTGATCCTAAGGCTAAAGCTATGCTCCGTTCTGCTCTAAGATACATGAAGAAGCTCTAAGATTACAGTTCAGAAGCATCATTCAATACATACAAACACAACCCAAGATCTGGATCGGCTCCGGTGCCTTATTCGCCAATTGAAGGTTTGCGATTGCAACTTCCAGCTCATTGACAATATATTTCAAAATTGAAGTATTCAAGAAACTAATATAGTGACTTCGCAGGTCTTATGCCTTACTTGTAAACTTGATCTTTCGGGATGGAAGATGATTGGAACCTGATGTCACCCAATAAGGACTAGAGGGAACTTGGTATTTTCGCATTCTGCTTGTAAATTTTCTAGTTGTCTGATGTCATATCGTTACCATCATTTATAAGCAGTGAACACATGTACTGTAATTCTCTTCTTTTATAAAAAAGAGTACACCTAGAAAGTCAGATCAAACTGTTTACAATTCAATTTGTCAAACCCAATCACGTATAGTCAATAACTTGGTGTCGCAAAACTGTTTACATGAAGATAAACTGAAAGATATCAAACTTGTTCTTCTCTCCTAAAGAATGTGAGATATACGTAGTTCCTGACAAGTACTATCCACACGAATCATGAATAAATTACAGTGGAATGGTGGGAACAGTCGATCTACTAGACTTTGCCTTTGCTATCCTTGAACAGAACATGAATAGCAGCAAGGCAGAGGATAATAAGAACAGCCTAAAGTACGTTCTCATCTCCTGCATACCGAAATCTAGAACCTCTATCTTCTTACCGTATCTATTCTTCCTCTCCACCAGATATCCATCAAGATATTCGTCAATTGAAACCCATTTGTCTAAAGTGGCTGAAGACGCGTTGGTAAGAGTTTCATCCACTTGGCGTGGTCCCAATTGGAAAATCGCGAAAAAAGCAGCTGACCAGTCGTTAAGAACTCTCTGCGAAGAAGAACAAGTGGGTTCGTGACATAGATGTGTCAAACTTTGACCACAAATGTAGATAGAAGATCCATTAAATTCAAAGAATAAGTCAAAAAGATAGGAAGATGGCACATCTAACATACATTAAATGTAGCATGATCAACAGGATTGAACATCTTAAAGCAGTCCTTTGATGAGGCCGTAGGATCCCCGTATATCTGTGGCCATCGAATTGAGGAAATGAAACAAGACGTAAAAAGAAAACACTGGAGTACTTGAAAAGGCATTTCCATCACCACAAACCTCAAAGGTGAAAGCCATTGGCACTTTCGCAATGTCATACATGTAATCCGTGGCTGTTCCATGTGCGAGGTACCTAAAATGCAACATTAACCAGAAAAATGATATTTCCAATTAGTACAAAGTTTCAGATAACACGAGTTTGCACGTCCTTCAATTTATCCCCAATAAAAGACAAGCATGACACACATTCCCGACCTTGGAGAATCCTAGCAACTGGGGTCGCATATACGCTAACTGACTAGCCAAGGAAAGCTTAATTTTTTTATTTTAACAATCAGGAAGACCTTGGATCTGCTGACCTAGTAATTTGAGCATGTTAAAGACCATAATTACTAAAGGAAAATATATTTATAGAAAGTATAAGATCTTGAAACAAGTAGCACAAACCCCACAGATCCTCCTCCAGATCCAGTCATGCAACGGTTATGGCAATGTATCCGGTTTATTTTATCCAGCAAAGACCTCATTTTCTCAGAGAGTTTTCCATCAGGTGTTGTATTCTTGTGATCGTATGGCATGAAGAGAGCCTGCACAAATGGAAACAATAAACAATATGTTCCTTAATGTCAAAGCCACCAGCAATCTGAAACCGTCAGCTTTCAACTTTATTAAGCAGACTCCGCTCATCTGATATCGGGGTATTACAGATAATTTCAAAAACTATTTCCAACATAATTAGCCAAGGAGATTGATTTGTTACAATCGCATCACCTCCATTCCAGAGTGCACGTTCACCCATATGTGAGGATCAAATGACAGGGCAAGTTTCCGCATTATCTGAGTTTCTGGTTCGCTGAAGGGAGCGGTACCAGGATTCTCTTCGTACGGATCATAATCCTGACATAAGAAAGGCAAAAGTAAAATGAGACATTGTGCTAATAGAGGCAAGGCATTAAAGATCCAATGAATGCCACCCAATGCATCAGGTTAAGGTCAAGGGTGGGAGTCAAGATCGCTGTTGCTGCAAAGCAAAGCATACACAAAAGAGTACAAAATAGTCGGTGCATACTTTCTCCTTCTTTCCCCAGTCTACACTCCAGTTGCGGTTGAGATCAACTCCTCTTCCTGCAACAATAAGGAAAGTTTCAGAATTTTTGTTTTCCCCTAGAAACCAAATTAATCAATGAAATCAACTAGATTACCATTTCTCCTCTCACAGAGTTCCCCTTCTTCCACAAGTTTCCTGCCATTCAAATTTTCCATAGGCACCACCTAGCAGGTTTATGATACCAATGTCACACTAAAAATGTACCTGAGCCAGAACAGGTAATTGCAATGACATAACGTGAACCATTACCTTAATAACAAGATTATCGAGGGTCCTGCGCAACACGTTAGCATCCACTTTCGGCAGAAACTGCTCCTCACTCAGAATAGACAATATTCGGAGAGCAAGTTCTGACGTAACAAGCTCCCGTCCGTGCTGCCCAAAACTCTGGAAGACAAGGAATCATCTGTCAAGAAAGCCAGCAATTACAAATCTGAGAAAATCTAATCAGCTAACAACATCCACAGAAACTTCTGATAAAACTGAGCGAATCAAACTACAAATCTTACAAGGAGGATCCGGAACTTCGACCTGTCGTCCCACTCGGTCATATTCTGACAATAAGTGACAACAGTAACGTTGGCAAGGTAGCCCCCGCTCCCGGCATCAATAGTCTCCACCTGTAACCCGACGAATCGAAACTTAAAGCTCTAAACCCTCCCAAACCTAATGAAACTAAGCTGAGTAAAGGAAAATGAAACCAGTACACTGAGTGTCGCCGGGTGCCGGTGTATCAATGCTTCTATCTGTTCCAACAAATGAACGCTGCAAACAAACAAAAAAATATCCACAAAAATAAACCGCTTCTCAGGTCACTCGCAGATTTAATACCGGCCGCGAAATCTACGATCTAATATATAAAATAATAGTGAAAAATCTGAAAAAGAAGGAACGGCGGTTACCTGGAGTGGTATAGATCGCGGTTGATAGGGGTCGGAGAAGTCGAATCATCGCCGGCTTGACCGTTAACTCCTCGCGCCACGACGGAGACGGCCAAAGCGAACAAGACGAGCAGAGGTAGACGACGAGAAGCCATTCCAGGAATTTGTCAGCGATCGTTGCGAATTAGAATCTCAACTGCTCCTATCTACTACTAATTGAAATGTGTGTATTCTATAATATAAAAAAATATTAATTAAATGTAAATGTGTAGATAATATTTAATAAGCGAATCTTGTGTTTTTCATGTTTTCCTCCTCCTGTTTGTCCCTCGTTTGTACTACGGAGGAAGCGAGGATAAGGACGACGGCAACTGTTCCCTCCATCTCGGTTGATTGGGTGGGGCCACCACTTCCTCTCAATTTTAACTTCCTTTTTTTTATCTTTTTTCTTTTATTTGTTGTTTTTGTTTAACGAGCGAGGAGCTGATGAGGAATTGAGGATTTTGCTTTCAGGAGGGAATTAAGGTTATTTTATTGACGCTGGGATTTTTTTTTTTTGTGATATAAAAATGGGGAGTAAATGCTCACGCATCCCCAGCCGGATAGAACCCTGAGAGCAGCAAAGCTGTACCAACATAATATTTAACACGGCTGCATACCTTGAGAATCGAGCACGCGACTCCGGTTAAGCTCGGAGGAACCCAAGTGTGTGTTGGTATTTTTTTTTTTGGTGGAAAGTGTGTGTTGGTATTTGACGCTGGGATATGAGATTAGAGCCGGCCGGATTTCATTTTCAATACCCTTTTTGAGTAAATGGTATTTATTGTTAAATATTTTCTCACAAATATTATTATTGTCTTATTTTATAAGGAAATACTGTCAGGTGTGGTGCGACCACCGGCATTGGGCGGTGAATTGTGATAATTAAAAGGGAGAAATGGGCCCCACCTCGAGAGTTGAGCTGTTGAAAGTCGACACACGGAAGGGAGGGGATGTTGGAGTTGTTGCGGGAAATATTAAATATCGGCTCATTGAGCTATTTTTTCTATGGGGTCCGATTTTGACAATAACAAAAAAAAAGTTTTCGGAGGGAGATTTTTTGTGTCTGCAAAAAAATTGCATAAAAATATAATTTTATATTGCACAAAAATGCACCCCTATTTTTTTTTTGCAGTTTTGACCAAAATTGCTGAATTTTTTGCAATTTTGTGCGAGAAATTTTCAATCAAAGCGATTTGCTTAAAAATTATAGCCGCTAAATTTTTTTAGTTTATGAGATGATCCAAAAACAATTAAATCAAACCGTGATATTCTAATCATGCTTTTCTTTTTTTTATTGATTACAGGGGTAAATATATAATTTTAGTTGTAAAAAATGGTATCATTCACCTCTCGCTAAATATTTCTTGTTATATTTACATAGAGTACCTCGCACTAGACTCCGGCAAGTTTGAAAAATGGTAGTTTCCCAACATCTTGAACACCACCTAAACACATAACGTTGAAATCCCAAATCCAACCTAAATCGAAACCAAAACCCGCACAGAAAATGATAATTTTGGCAGTGACGAAAATTGCACAACATCCAGCAATTTTTAACCTCGTATCCATTCAGCAATTTTTAACCTCGTATCCATTCTTCGTTTTAGACAAGACTCTTATAAGAACATAATGTTTACTCTGGCCGAAGTGGGGTAGGCAGAAGTCTCGATCGGCGTCCGTCGTGGTTGCTGGTTGCTGGTTTTTTCCTTCACTTTTTTCTCTTATAGAGGATAAGAAATGAGCATATAGAGAGGATAAGAAATGGTTGGCAAGAGATAATGAGTTTTATAATTTAAATGATATATTTAGTTATATACGATAATGGGATATAGTTTTCAAGCCGAGTTGCAAAAAATTTGCAAAAAGGAAGGGCGATTATGACATTTTAGCTAAGAATCATAAAAAATATAGCACGTATAGATTTTAAGCCAAGCCAAGTCAGTTGAAAAATTCTCACACAAAATTGCAAAAAATTCAACAATTTTGGTATAAAAAGCACAAAAAAGTGCGAGTTCGGACCAAAAATGCACATTTGTGTAGCTTTTTGTGCAATCTTGTTTAGACCCCAGACAAAAAAATCTCTCCTCGAAGATCCATTTTCGTTAATTTCATGGATCGACGATCTCCTTTCGGAAAAAGAGCTCATTGACTTAGAAGATGTACAAATATGATTTTTTTTTAAATCGTTATTCAGGTTGTATTTTTAAAAAATTTGGGTTAATAAATCAGCTTTCGTACGGGTCTTTTTATTCCGTACTGGGTAGGGAAAATTAATAGAGATGCAAGATTGCAAGGGCAGCAAAGCACACACATGAGATGGGCTAAATAGGATCACTGTGGCCCATCGATAGTTTTGGTCCAATTATGTACTCTATACCCCATAGTCTCTTGACTTTTTTTGGTGGAAAAGGATTCAAACATCAAGGTACCAAGAGGCATAAGAGTTGTTGTATAACTCTTAAGACTTGCTTAACTAGGGGCGAAATGTTTGGTAAGATTAGAAATTTTAAGTTGGTTCTTACGTATCAACTTATTTGGTTAATTGATATGTTTTTACCAATCTGTCTATTACAATTGTATAAGTGAGACATTCCATTAGTTCATATGTATATTATCTAATTATGGTATAGAATCTTTCACCAAAACAATCTGTGGATAGAATCTGTAATCAATGAATGACTAAAATAATTTGCAATTAATAGGACTCAAATTTGGGACAGAGACTTAATTGTACTTATTACACTTGGAGATTGGATTAGGTGGGGAGGAAAAAAAGTCTCCCTATATAAGGACTACGATTTGGGCCATTAGATCGAAATATATTCTTAAATATTCTGATCTAATGGTTATTAATTATCAAGGGCATTTAAGACTTTTGCTCAAAACTAATAAATCTTAATAATTAATATTTTATACTTTTGAGGTACTGGTTCCTATTTTTAGGTAATGATTGCTAATTTTTAGATGAATATTAATTAAATCTTTTTTTTAAGGACATTTTAAATTTTGAATTAACAAAAAGGGGATTAATAAAATAATTAACAAAAACTGTTCACATTCCCATCACGTTTAAAGACTTCTATTAATAACTAAAACTGTTCACCTTCTATACACATTCCAAAAAATTCAATAAACAAAAACCCACTCTCGTGAAACCAGCAATGCAACCCCTCAAACCAGCATTGCAACCAATGAAACCAGCAATACAACCAAACAAACTAGCAATGCAATGCAACCAACTGAACCAGCAATGCAACCAAATAAACTACCAATGCAACAAACTGAACCAGCAATGTAACCAAATAAATCACCAATGCAACAAAGCAAACCAGTAATACAACTGAACAAACTATTAATGCAACCAAAAAAACCAGTAACTCAATCCCTTAAACCAGCAATGCAACTCATCAAACCAGCGTTGGAACTATTGAAACCAGCAATACAACCAACTAAACAAGCAATGCAACCAAATAACCACCAATGCAACAAAGCAAACCAGTAATACAATTGAACAAACCATTAATGCAACCAAAAAACCAGTAATTTAATTCCTTAAACCAGCAATGCAACCCCTCAAACCAGCAATGCAACCAACTGAACAAGCAATGCAACCAAATAAACGAGCAATGCAACCAACTGAACCAGCAATGCAACTAAATAAACTACCAATTCAACAAAGCAAACCAGTAATGCAACTGAAGATGTTATTGAAAAATAAAAAGTCAGAAAAGTAGAAGAAACGTGGAAGGAGAAGATGGATGGTTTGTTTTAGGATTAATTAGAGAGAGATAATTATAGCAAAAAAGTATGTAGTTACTTTTTTAAAAACCAAAATTAGTGGGCAGTTAGTAAAGGATAATTAATGGAGAGAAACATATATATTAAAAATTCCTACATTAGTGTTTGGGTGATTAAGTAATGAATAATTTATACATTTAGCCTCCTTCTTATATAGGGAGACTTTTTATCCTCTCCACCTGATCCAATCTCTTAAACTTGTACAAAGACTACTGTGATCTTTATGCCTAAATTTTATACTATGATGTTTAAATAAAGTTTTCGAAATATGGATAATATTCATGTTTCACAAAGTAAAAAAGAAAATAAACGAACAATGGATATATGATTATGAGTTTTTCTTATAAAATAGTTTCTCTAAGCGAAAAATAAATAATAATTAAGTTTTCATCTGGTTCAAATAGTTGACTTCCTTTTCTTACATAAAATCAGTGTAAATCATGGTCGATTTTCTAAACTTTTCCTTTACGAAATCTGTTTCAATTAATTACAGATTACAAACCATAATTAGATAATTTGCACAACCATTAATAAAAGGTCTCACTTGTACTCTTCTAACAAATAGATTGGTAGAGATATATCAAGTCATCAATATAAAATTTGTGGAATGTGGTTGTTTATTTATTGTACTATCATGTATGAGATTTACAATTTCTGAGATCGCCTCGCATTCATAGCGCAAATCGTGATCGGGAGGTACTCGTGCATTTCATTTTTATTTAATTTCATCAAATTCAAATAAAGTCAATTATTACCAAACCCTATTTTAAAAACAACTCTCTCAATAATATTTTTTTTTACATTCGGCACCAAAATCTCCTTAACTAAAATCTTAATATTTTACCAATTAAACTTTGGCCTTGCTAAATCCAGAATTAATAGAGAGGACTTGGGTCAATCGACACGTATTTGATGAATTCCGAGTCCTTGAGCAACATAGACATCTCCGCCTGGTCCAAGCTCACCCAAGCCTCAATCCCACGGCCACACCTTGTATCAACCAACATAACCAAATTCGGAAAAACCGAACCCGTCAAAGGAATTGGAGCGATCCAAACAGGTTTCCCCCACCCAAAGTCAGTATCATAATATCCCATCTTGCACCAACTAGAGAACCCATAACAGTCAACGGATCCCAACTCGGGTAACCCATAAACCACTTCATCCATTGACTTGGACATAGCCAATCTCCCCTCGTCACCCATCATTTCTCTTACAAGACCATCGTTGACTTTAGAAGTGGCTTTCCTTATTTCTTCCGCCAAGTCTCCCACCCTTGTCTCCGACGTGGTTGACTTTGCAGCAGCCATCCACAGCATGTTCCCCATTGAAGCGTCCCAGTTGTCTCCGATCACCCTCCGACGAAGGTTGACGATGAGATGAAGTAAAGATGGCTTCCTTCCGGAAGCAGACATCATTGATTTCCATAACAAAGCCGAGACGGCTTCTATGCGCGTGGGATTGGGATTATTCACCCGCGTACTTGTCGCGTGGGCCTTAAGATTGGATATCGAGCGTCCGTCGAATACGAATCTCTTGGTGATGCAATTCCCACGCTTAATGGTTGGACCCATTATCTCACGCATCGTATCCCTGAGCCAAAAATCATGAGCCGGAAATAGGGAATAGCCTATAAATTTCGGATGTACCTGGAAGAGTCGTAGATATTAACGAAATGGTAGTAAAATGGTTGGAGCAAAAAGAATCAGCACAAAATATTTTTAGTTTTTATATATCGTTTAATTAACCTCTCATCAGATTGATAACATACTACATAAGACAATTGTTTTTTTATGTTTTACTTCTATCAAGCAACAAATAACAGTAGCAATTAATCATTATAAATTAAGATTCTGGCTAACAGTTGATCCAAATGTAAATTTTTTAAATCAATTTTTTTGCGCTAAGAATACATATAAATTTAGATATTGAATCTTCCGATATTGTGTCATTAAGCTAAATATATTTTAATAAATACATCTTTTTAATTCAATTCTCATAAAAAAAATATTAGGACTCATTCTTAAAATAAGTCCCATAATAATAATAGTCGCACTAAGGCAACCTTAATGAAAATAACTAATTCTTACAATACCTTGTAGCTCCCACGGGCTATAGAAGCCCAGCCATGGAGGAACGTGGTCAAAGCAGCACCGTCAACGATCCTATGGGATATGCAAAGGCCAATAGCAAGACCTCCACACTTGAACACGTTCACTTGGACGTTGGTCACGTAGCTTTTAACATCTTCTTCCTTGGGCGTGAGGCCCAAATGATGGGGAAGGAATTGATAGAGGAAGAGCAGGTCATCATCAAGCCGGCTCCCAAGTAACTCGTTTAGCTGAACGTTGACCTGGGTTTCAACGAAATAAGCTCCTTGGTCGTTACAATCAATGACGAGGCCATCTTTGAGCTTCCCGGCGAGAGGGTAGAAGCGAGTCAACGTTTCGGACAGCGACTTCTTGAGGAGGTCTAGTTTCCGTCGGACATCATCGTCAACGTTTTTGTTGGGTTCTTCTGTTGGTGGTGGGTAGAAGAGTGTGATTGGGGCGTAAGGGACGTCCCCGAAGAACTGATCCAACATGGAAAGCTTGTAAGTTTTAGGGTGTGGATTTGGTGTAGGAAGGTTCGAGGAGGAAGGTTTCACAGTTTCTCTGGAAACGACGTGCACTTCCATTTTCATCCTCTCTTTCTTTTTGGGTTGCAAGTTTTTGTGCCGTTGAATTGATTTGAGAAGGTGCATAGTTTTGGGTATTAGTTATAGTGAGCAAGGTTTAGATCGGGACAAACTTGTAAGAAAGTGAGTTGCATTAAGATAAGTTTTTCACGCTGCCATTTACGAGGCAGGCCCCATGAGTTACGGTTCAAACATGTGAATAAATTTTGTAACGGCTAATGTAAGATATTTGTAAACTTTTATATAGCTCTTTCCCGTATTGTTATTTTTTCATACTAAACTTATGATGATAGAATAAATATTTTTATGGCAACTCTTTTATATCATATAGAAGAATCATCACTCACGTCACAAAAATTTTATATCGATCAGTAAGATTGGGATGGACAATGTTATTAGTGTAAAAAAACCAATTCACTTATTGTCTTACAATTTTGGGTTTAATATGGAGATTCTAATATGATATTAGAGTGGGTTGATCGTGTGTCATTATTGTGTTCATACGATCATCATTTTTCGTATGTTGGTGATGTCAGAATTTATGCAATTTTCAATTTGATGATCTTAGTTTGAATAACGTGTTAAGAATCATACAACAGTTAGTGCAAGTGAGATGGATAAGATTATATATGTGAAAAATTCACCTACCCGTTATCTTCAAATTTTGGATTGAATATAGAAATTATAGTAAATAAGATTTACATCGTGTGAGGGCCCTTGGGATTTTATTAGTATATATTTAATAAATTTTACACCTGTATCGATGTGATCAATGCATATGATCTTAAGTTGTACATCAACCGCAATGATTTAAGTTGGTAAAACTAAGACAGTTTCAAATAGATATCAATAGAGAGAAATTAAAATGCGATACATGAAAAAAAAATTACAAAGTGATATTTCAGGCCAAAAGAATAAAATTAGTTTATAGAGATTTAATATATTCAGTATATTTTTTTCAAAAATATGAAAATTAAAATTTTGAACAATAAATATATAAATATTAACAAACTACTTTGTCTATATTCAAATTACTAAAAATCTTAACTCATAGCTTATTTCAAATGTTACATTTGTTAGAATATTTATTAAAAAATAATAATTTTAAAAATAATTCAAAAAATGATCGATAATGTGAAATCTTGTCAAACAAATAAGTTTAGCACAAATTAGTATATTAAAGTATGCAAAAATATATGTATTTATTAAAAAATATTTTTTTACGTTAAAATTTTAAAATTCGATTTATGACTAAATTTTATTAAAAAATATTACGATAAAGAATTCATTATATTTAACAATGAACTAAGCATCGTAATTTTTTATTAATTTAGAGAGGTCATGAATTTAAATTTTTTTTATTGTACTTTATAATAAAATAGTTTTTAACTTTCAAGGAGTAAAAATAAAAAACATATGAGCACCGAATTCGGGGAAAGAATTCATTAAGTTTTAACACTGAAATAAGCATCGTAAATTTTTTATTCATTTAGAGAGGTCACGATTTAAAAAAAAATATTGTACTTTATAATAAAATAATTTTTTAGTTGCAAGGAGTATAAAAAAAATATGAGCACCGAATGGGGATATGTAATAATGCTATTTATATTTTTGTTGGTGTGTATTTTTTGAGTTAGTCCCGCAAATTTTTTCTTCCGGTAGAAGATTTTCCACGTTAATTTTGATGTTTATTTTAGATAGTTTATTTTTATTTACCAATGTAACAATACGGATTAAATTCCCAACAAAACTAAGCATATTATCCTAGAAATACTCAAGATTCACGTTGATGAGTTATTTTTAATTTATGGCAAGAAGAAAGAGGAGTGAAATGGGGAATTAATATGATATTTTTAATTATGGTTTCGTTATATTTAATTGTTTTGGTATCTTTTTAGCCGCAGTGGCAAGATGAGAAAGTCTATGTTAGCAAGTTGTCTTCATTATACAAGTTTAACGGTGTTAATAAAATCAGGAATGCATTTTCTGAGTCCCAGGGAACAAAAAAGATATAATTACTACTGGGTAATGTATATTTATTTACGAGTCTACACATTCTCCGGCCGGCCCTGCGGGATTGACGATAGGGATGTGAGCGTGTATATCATAGGTAGGTTTAACTATTTATTACACTTTCAAAATTGACAATTTAAAGTAAAAATCTCATTTATAAACTAATAAACCAAAATATTATTATATTTGAGCACATTAGCCATATTCACCAATGGAGTAACGATTCGATATCTCGACAAGACCGTCGCACCATAGTGAGACAAGAAGGGTATCGGTAGAACGAAAAGCATAGGTTGAAATGGGAATATGACATTCATGGACCGAAAATATTATTATAATTGCACACATTAGCCATATTCGTTTCATTTTTAATGCCGAATAGAAAACCTTTTGGAAATCCAATTGGATTTGCCGGAAGATGATTCCATATAAATCGTCCACATGTCGAGTTAAACTATCATAATTATAATCGATAAAACAAAACAAAATAAATAGTGTAGATTCATCTTACCAATTGCTAACTAATCACATTCAAACTAGATCTCACGTACATGAAATAATATTAAATATTTATTGTGAAAACTTTTTTAATTTTAAAAATTATATTTGATTCGAATTTTGATGATTCGATTTGATAGACCAGATAAAACTTGGTTAAGAAAATTAATCACATTCAACATCATTACCACACAACCCTTAAAAAATAATAAGTACCACATAAAGCATATATGAAGTCTTCGAGGCCTAGCCAAAATAGCAGACAATAAACGAAAATATGAATTTGTACCTCGATCAAAGTTTGAGCGTCGAAAATAATCATGCAACTGATAAGCTCCGTTGTGGAGACAGATTCTTGTAATCATCAGGAGTGTAAGGATCAAACAGCTCGGGAAGAAACCATCGCTTTCTGTTTGGGGAATAACCCATGTCCTTACAAAGCAGGTCGTTGAAATGGATTTGAAGCATCACACTGACGCACGATCTCTTGTAGCTTCCCCCATCGTACCTTCTCATGGTCTTCTCCCACATCGACATGTCCTCTACCATCTTTTGGATTGTTGGCAGCTTGAACTTGGCCGCTAGAAAATGAGCTACCCACTTGCTCCTCATCTCGGTGGTATACAATATGGAGGGACTATCCGCGTACCCAAGTATGGCTACTTGCGGTATCCTCGGATGAATACACTCCCTGAAACACATTTATACAATTGATGTTAAATCAAACATCTGGTGTACGAATAAGTAAGAATCATTACTCAACCTACATTGTAGTTTGGAGTAGTGGTGAGCATTTGATCCGAAATAGACCCTAAACTATAAAAACCTAGAACCAAAAAGAATAGAGAAATTATGTCCAAATCAATTTGAGTAAGCTACATATTCGGCCCAGAATCGAATCAAAAAATAATTCTGATTCCATCCACAACTAAGAACCAAAAAAATAATTGTACACTATTCAAAAGAGAGAGTTTATAAATTACAACGTCATCACGTCATTAAAAAATATAAGGTCCAAACTTTATAGTGAACTCAGCGAGATAAGTAAATGATATCAGAAAAAGAACATTTTGTTTATAGAAAATTTTCACATCTAATTAATAAACACCATAATGCTAGATATTTAACCCATGATAAGGTTAAGTGTAGATTTTGAACCTAAAGAAAAAGTTGTGGGTTGGTTTGAATTTATATAATTTTAAAAAATATTCAAACTAGAATCGAGAACATTTTTTTACAAACAAAAAATTAATTCGAACTAATTTAAATTTGTTTTGATCCAAATTTTTTGGTTCGGTTTGAATTGATTATATGGTTCTTGGTTCTTTTGCTCACCCCTAGTTTGGGGAGTTTAATCCTATTCTCGAACTTATTTTTTTACTTAAACCTTTAACCTTACGGTGTGTACACGGTGACTTCTAAATTAAATATAAGATAATTTTGATAATTTTAATGTAATTTTTTAGGGCACTTTATATTATTAAATTCAGATAAATTATAAATGCAAAATATTTCATAGTTTACTCATCATCATTCAATAAAAACTTCAATAAGCAATAAAATATCAAAGATTTAAGTTATGTTAAATTATAATTATTTCCTTTCAAATCCCAAATACATAACCGTGTGAATATTATATCATTAAAAAAAATAAAAATTGTGTGTACCTTGAATTTCAAAATCAATCTCAATAACTAAAAAACACTAGAATGTTAAAGCTCTTTATTAAAATTTACAAGTAAAAAAAAAAGATAAATGAGTATAATTAGGTATAGTTAGTGACCGTTAGTTATGGTCCAAAGTAGAATATGAATTCATTCAATTTATACCCTACTTTAGATTTTAGCTCTAAATGAACACGTATTTATACCATATAAATATAATATGGTATGGTTAAGGTCAACATTCTCTAATGGGTAAGGATATGACTTATAAAATATAATATTATATATTTAAAAATTTAAGAAAAATATTCTATCATTTATAATTTACTAAATAAAAACATAGGATTCTTGGCATAAGCAAGGCATTTTAGAAAGTAAGATCTCAATAATTCAATCCAAAATCTAAAAGTGCATGGCATGGGTGAGTATGACAGCAACTGCCAATCCAAAACCTGAATGGGTTTTCCTCGTCCAATTAAAGCAGTCAGTTCAAATCCCACCTCGCCCATGGGTTTCCTCGTACAATTAAATCAAGCGGTTCAATCATGTTCACCAACATAATCATAGTTTTGTATCACAACATATTAATTAAAAAAACAGAAACAAAAATTTAATAGTATCTGAATAATAAAAAGTAACATTCATCATAAATTACAAAAAATGCAATTTTATAGCAATTGAATCCAATTAAATCATACTACTGCTTTTTGTTTAGACCACCGTTATAACTTATAACTGTGTTGAGTAATTTAAATTTCAGTCACGAGAACATTTTTTTTCAAATTTTTTTCTTATTTAAGATTAAGGTGTTTCTGAGTCTGAAATAATTTCTCACCCATTTAAGTGACATCTAATAAACGGCGAATAAATGAAGTCACGGTAGTACCTGTACAAGGGAGCTGACGAGCCAATGATGCATTTCTTGAAATAGGTAGATCCGAAGACATTCTTGAGCTTCTGGTCGCTCTTGTAACCTGTGGCAAATATAACGACATCGGTCGGCACACGGTCGTCTTTCTCCTTGCCATGCACGACCAGACCATCTTTCGAAAAACTGAAGCTACTCATCTTCTTCAGGACAATGCTCCCTTCTTTAACTTTGTCGTAAAAATTGGCTGGCAATATTGTTACCATGCAAGAAAATATCTGCTTCAAGTAGCCATGTGACGGGACCATGTCGTACTTGCGCAGCGGGTAGGTCCATTTGAGGTAGGACTCAATAAATATTGCGAAAATCCAGAGCTGAAAAAAAAAAGTTACATTGCACGTTTAAACAATTATGACTGCTATCAATTTGGGTTGGATTTGGTTGGAGAGTAGATGAATTCGCAGTTATTACTAAGACAGTACAATGATTAATTTTACGGTATTCATTTCTGTTAGAATTTTTAAATTCAATCAAAATTTTAAGATAATTAGTTCTTAAATTTAGACATTTATAAATTATTCTTCTTATTATTGCATTAAACAATGCAGTATTCTTAATTCACTTTTCAAACAAGATTTATTAGGAAAAAAAAATTACAAATTTTAATTACACCAGCTTGTGAAAAATTGATGTCAGGCTAACATAATAATAGATATCAAATTAACCCACTTTAATTTCATATTATAATTCTCATATCCAACCTAAAATTAAAAAAATGAAAATCTGAATTTTCATATTTATAAATAACCCACCACTTTTGTACTAATCAATATAAAATTTTCAACACTAAATATCACAATATATTTTGTTTTATCGATTTAGTGACCATAGTAATTTTTTTGACATGGGAATGAGAAAGGTTAATTACCAGAGGTGTAAGGAGAAGAGCCAACAACCAAGTGAAGAACCCTTCCCCGGGTTTGTGAATCATGAGCTCCGAGAAGCGGTTTAAGCTCTTGATGTTTTGCTTCAGCAAATAATCAGGGACTGTCCAATGTACTGTCCTAAACAGCAGAGTACATGGATGGCTTTTTCCTTGCAATCACAATTTCGGATAATCATGTCAAGAGATGCCAGAATTAACGTTAGAAATTGATAATTAGTCAACCAATGGTTTCAACATGAAGATGATTTCAACTAAAAGGTGATAAGAGAAAATAATAGCTAAGTAAGAAAAGGACTGATCAGGAATTCAAGAGAATGGACAGATTCCAAGTTGGAAAAGTGGTCATACCATTTCTGCCAGAGATTTCTGCGGCTAAATCTACGGCTGATTTCTGAAAACCAATAACTGCTACCCTTTTGTTCCTCACGAGGTCAGCTGCCGAAACATCGTCCATTGCAGCATAATCCATGGAATGCAAGACCTTGCCGTGGAATACTTCGGGCCCTTTGTTCAACGGGAAGTCCGGCATGTTCGGAAGATCGCTGAACTTCCCAATGCAGAGGATCACAAAGTCGAGCTCGTGCACCTGGTATCCGATTTAAGGTTTTTCACGTTCAATGTGAAACTACAAGAGGAAACAAAAGAGAAAGAATTTGTAGTACCTCAGCTGGTGCAGAAGGATCAAGAGAATTCTCTACTGTAACGTTCCATCTTCCAACTGGTGAAAATGGATCACCGGTGCCACCCCACAAGTCCCAAGAGACCATCTCCCCTTCAGAGGCATTCACATACTCGATCTCCGCAACCTTGCATCCGAATTTCACCCGCGGAAGGATGTCGAAGTGAATGGCATAGGATCTGATGTACTCCAGGACTTGGTCATGATCAGGGAACGTCTCTTTCACGGTTTTAGGCCAGGGGAAATCAGAGAACTGATAGAAAAATTTCGGAGTTTGGAGCTTGGTGGACTCTATAGTTTGAGACCAAACTCCTCCCACGCTTCCCTTTGCTTCGAACACAATTGGGTCGAAACCCATCTCCATTGTGTGCTTGCAAGCCAGAAGGCCACTTATTCCTGCACCAACTATCCCAATTCTTTTCCCCATCTTGGTCTAAAAGCTAAGACAGGTTGAGCTCTTGTACAATGAACCTTTTTCTGAAACTTTGGTCCATATGTAGATACAATTTTTTTTTATCCCTTTTATAAAAGCAGTGCTAAATCTAATGCTATTTATTCTCTCACCCATTTTTGCCGGTGCGCGTACCTACCGCCAGCAAGCACATGCCTGACATTTTTTTCGGAATAGGTAAATTTTATTAATATGGTACATTTTACATATCAATGCGTAAAATTTTCCTCTTCCGATATTGATACATGTGCCTAACTAACAAACATGGCCGTGTTATGTTCATAGAGCGCACACCCCACCTATGTACTGGGGGGTGTCTAGTCCTTTGTCTTGTCCTGTTTTAATGTGCTCAGTGAAACTTAAAAGACCTAGCTGCTTTGGCGGTTGGGTCTAGCTTTGCTTTACATATAAGAAATTCTTCATAATAGCAAGTAATAAGTTTGGCGGTGGATCGCCTCGTATAAATTTCGAGTTCGAGTCTATGATTTAATTAACTGTAACATAGCCGAGAACACAACGAATGGAGAAATGGACATGATTAGAAGAATATGCATCCAGACATCAGGGCTCTTGAAAGTTCCAATAAGACCATAAATCTGATGCCTTCACGAATAACCAGAAGTTCCGTTTTTTATGTCATCATTTGACTTCAGTTCCGGTTAGGAGGCCCTCTGTCTCTCCCCTTAAATGGAAACAGTACTAAAGGATTTAATTTTTTTTTTCTTCTATTTTTTACTTTAAAAAGTTCATATTCGACTCTGAATGCAAAATGAGAGGATTTCATTATTATAATAATTGAATTGCTGACTTCGGACGCCTTGTGCAAAAATGTGGTGTAGGCGTTATTTGAATTATTAAAAAAATTTACCCATAATTTTTTTTCTGAGTTTGGAGGGAGTCGGTTGTTATAACTAGCACACATCTAGTTTAAACAAAGAGAAAATAGATATATTATTTGTTAATGGAAAAAGAAACCAGTTTAAAACATTGAAAAAGAAATATACTAGGGTACCTTTTTAAGCTACTATATGGTAAGCAATCCCCCATTCAAAGAAAATATGGTATGGAATCCCAAAGAATAATGTATATCAATAATTATTCAACTGACTTGGCCGATCTGTGTCTGTCTCTTGTTTTAATTTCAGCGTTTCCACCAATCTAGACTGGGTCTTTGGCCAAAATGATATTTTTAAAAGGGAAAAGAATCTTTAAGTACCCTGTGGTTTGCAAAAAAATCACTTTAGTACCCTGTGGTAAAGAATCCTTAATTCGAGTCATACCTCACCAATTTTCCATCACTTTGGTCCCAAAATTACGATACTGCCCTTCCCTGAATCAGAACCTAACCAAACCCAATTCAACCGGATCGAACCCATATTGAATTTAACCCAATGAAGCGTAGAAAATAAGATATGACTCGAATATAGCTGAAATTTTACAAGAAGCATCCTAAAAATACGCAGGACTTACGGAAAACATTTCAGAAATTTTAGAGGCTCGAAAGTAATTTTTTTTCAAAGTGCTGAAACTTTATAAAATCATATAAAATAAAAAATACATCCAATTAAGTTGAAACTTGTCCCATTGGGAAGAATCATAAAAATACACATAATTTACGAAAGTATTTCTTTTATTTTTCGAAGTGTTAAAACTTCGTAAAATCGTATAAAATAGAAAATACATCCAATTGAGTTGAAACTTGTCCCAAGAAACCCTAAGAACTTTCAATCAATTTAGGAACCAAAATGCATCCCTCGAACAAGTTTTAACTTAATTGGATGTATTTTCTATTTTATGTGATTTTACAAAATTTTAGCATTTTGAAAAATAAAAAAATACTTCTAGGCCTCTAAAATTCCTAAAATTTTTCTGTAAGTCTTGTGTATTTTTAGGATGCTTCTCCTAAAATTTCAGCTCTATCTGAGTCATATCTTATTTTCTATGCCCCATTGGGTTAAATTGAATATAGGTTTGGTCCGGTTGAATTGTGTTTGGTTAGGTTCTGATTCAGGGAGGGGCAGTATCGTAATTTGGGATCAAAGTGATAGAAAATTGGTGAGGTATGACTCGAATTAAAGGTTCTTTACCATATGGTACTAAAGTGATTTTTTGACAAACCACAGGGTACTTAAAGATTCTTTTCCTTTTTAAAATTGGGAGTCGAAGGTCAAAACTTTGAAACTCCTTCCTCAGATAGTCAAATTTTTTTTTTTCATCTGCGAAAACGACATCATACTGTAATAAATTTGAAAAGGGTACGTATAGAATATTTTTTTATAAATAGACAACATTTTGGGCAAAAATTCTCTTGAGTCTTGACCCAAGGAGATGCCGGCTCAATTAAATTGTGCTTTCCTTTTTACATAAATATTGGCCAAGTCTTCCCTAAAAAAAAAAGATTGGCCAAGTCTTACAATGGAACAGCTACACTATCACGAAAGAAACAAGTAAAAAACATACGTATATTGTAATATAGTCGAGAGAGATATAACATTATTTCTTATAATATCTGGACACATCAAATTGATTGATACATATTGATATAAATATTTGTTAGTATAAATTTTATTTTCTTAACAAAAGAAAATGGTCATAACAACCAAATCGAAATCTTCCATATGGAGTAATCAATCAGGCGTTATGGTTCAATTTTAACTCACATTAATTAACTTGACCATTAGTTCCCAAAAACAATTAAGCTGACTATTTAGGATAAAAAAAAATCCGTGGCCTATCGAGGACCGTTGGATGAGAGAAAGTTACCGTTAGGGGCTCTCTCTCTCCCCCCCATTTAAAACTCCAAAAGACAGAAAAGCACGGGAAACAAGAAAGAAGAAGACAAAACTTCGCCCAAGTTCAAACCTAAACCCAGAAAGGTGAATTATTAATCCTTCTTCTTCTTCTTCTTCCAGAAAATCTCATCTCCTCTCAGCTCTTTTTTTTTTTTATTAATTCTAAACCGCCGTCATCTTCTCCTGTTATATTGTTTTCTGTTTTTTTTTTTCGTTTTCGTTTGCAGTTTTTTTTCATTTCGACCTGTGGAAGAGAAGTAAATGTCGAGGATGAGAACCCTCGGGAAGCCGCCGCTCGCGAAGTCGCCGGTTCGCCTCCGTCCGCGTCGTGTCCTCCGGTCCAACGTCGCTTCCTCCCTCCAAACTCCTCCAGGTTGATCTTTGATCCACCTTGACCCGATCAATTTGTTCAGTTAGTTTTTATGGTTTAGTATTTGATCGGAGGGCTTGATTATTGTGAAATCCTTAGGCTAACCGATTCATGATAGAGATTAAGCCCTAATAATTTGGGGAGGATTTGGTTTATGCGTGGGAGTAGGGTTACAATCTTGACAAATTGTGGATACCGAGTTATCGGATCGGCTAATTGATTCATAATAGAGATTGATTAGGGGTTGATTCTGATGAAATAAAACTCGATCGTTGTAGGTTCCCTGACAAAATCGCAGAAGCGATTAAATCCTACTTGGATCGAGGAGGAAGCGGGAGTGCTGCGACCTGAGTACCAAACCATATCGCACGAGTTGCGAGCTCTGGCCAGGATGGTGAATAATGAACTCAGCAACGGAGGGTTAGCTCAGGGTGTGAAGTTGACCAGCCAGTCCAACTCATCTTTATTTGAAAGGGGAAGGCTGTATGAGGAGTACTCGGCCAGGAGGAACGAGAGGCTGAATAGCAAAAGGAGGGCTGGGAACAACAACAACAAGAAGATTATTGAGACGTCGCGGGAGTTGAAGACGCCGGCGTATAAGGCAGGGCTGGGGGTGATGGTTGAGTCGTCCAAGAAGGGCAGGGAGTCGAAGACAAGGGTTGCGGAGAGTTTTCGGAAGTCGATGTCTGATGCTTATTGTTCTTCTGCTCTGCAAGGGACCCCCACTGCGGCTGCTGCTACCTCTGCTGCTGCTTATAGTGCTCCGAGGTATATGCTAAGGAGTATGAGCAAAGAGAACAGGAAGCCTGCTACTTCAACCGCAATTCCTCTTCCTAGTGCGGCTGCTGGAAATAGCATTCGAAGGACTAGGAGGATCTAAATCACACTCCTAGAGTTTGAAATGATTGAGGAAGTGAATGTGGTTGTAGAGTTCTCAGTGTTCTTGTGGTGTCTGTTTAGAACAGCTGTTTTTCTTTTGGTTTTACAACACATCATACTGGATTTGGTACTACACTGTTGGTGTAGTAGTTGGTTATAGAATGCTCTGTCTAATGGCATTTGGATGATCTATTAAAAATTACGTTTGTGGAAACAATTACTTCATTATGTGGCAATGACGCAGGTTAAAAATATACTTTATTATCGATACAAGCAAGATTTTTCTTAATAAGAAAAACCGAACAGTAAGCTGTTTTTATCTGTGTATACTCTCGACACTGCCTCGCAAATGCTAATGAAGACGACTTCCATGCCGGATCCTTGTCAAAATGAATTGATTAGCTGGCCTGCTGAAGTGTACAAAATTTGTGAAATTCGTAGTCAATCATCCTATGTAGTAACCAGGAGATATGCTAGCCCTTTCAAATATTCAACTATCTCAGAACCCCCGAGCTTTGAACTTCCAAATACTCGGTCAACAAATGTTATCGGAACCTGCAACAACGACAAGCAGAATCAACTGGAAGATGCTACAAACATGCCAGAGGCGTAAAATACTTGAAAACAGCCCCACGATATTTGGTAGTAATAGAAATGGAGCAATATGAACAGTAAATAAAGATTCAAATGGATAGTACAAAAAAGATTGCGTAACATCACACCCAGATACAAGTTAGAGCAGGCTCTTATCCTTTGAAGGGTATATAGTACTTGAGCAGTTACATAGAAGAAATGAAGCAATCCTTTCGTCAAAATATTCAGTTATGATCAGCACAAACTAGGACAGCATACTAGCCTGTGTATTTCTTGGTGATTCTATTATGCCCTATTATAGAAAAGAGAAGGTTGCATAATTAGTACCTCCTCAATGTGGTAGCCTTTCCTAGAAGCCCGAACAATCATCTCCATTTGAAAGACATATCCCTTGCTAACAACAGAACTTATGATATCTTCAAGTGCTGATTTCTTGTAAAGCCTACAGGGAGAAACGGAACGCAGTCGCATCACTCGCAATCACAAACCTCAAAATACAGAGAGGCTAGTAACAAAATTTTACAAACAAACCGGAAAGATCCAGTCAAATCAGATACACCAGGCCATAGGAATGTCTGTGCAAGGACATTGGCTCCTCTGCTCGTCAGCTTACGCATTAAATTCCATCCGTGCACTCCACCACCTTTGACATAACGAGTCCCGGTAACAATGCTTGCACCAGTCTCTGCTTGTTTCCTGAAGAGCATAGGCAGAATGTTCCAAAAACTTGATTAGTCGGGCATCTAGAATGCAAATGATGTACATTTTTCCAAACTAGCAACCAGAGAAGTGCAAAACTCTTACTTAATGAACCTTGGCAAGTACTTTGGCTGCAAAAGAAACAAATCGCATCAGAACGAGATTTTCAACCAACTGATCTCGATCATAGGAAACATTTGGCAGAGTTGCTAGCCTAGTGAGTTTCTGCCAAGGGCGGGGGAAGAAATTATAGAAGATCAAGGAAATTGCCAGACGTACGACAATATGTGCTTACATGGTGGGACAAATCAGCGTCCATAATGACAACAAAATTGCCAGACGCGTGCTTCAAGCCATGGACATACGCCGTCCCTGCAAACCGTTAAAGACATCACGAACTCCACCGCTTTACTCCACACCATTCAATGAAGTCAAATACACAACCACGTACCTAAACCAAGCTTACTAGGTCTCGCTCTCAACAACTGCATCATTCAATATGAAAATAAGCAAATACGAGTCAGACCTAACAACCCCGAAGACGAAAAGTAGCGAAAAGAAATCGGTGGAACAAGAAATGACATACAATACGATCTTCTCCATAAACTTGCTGCAACTGCTTTACAATATCCTGAGTGCCATCAGGACTCCCGTCGTCCACCACAATGATCTCAAAATTCACATCCCTTAAAAAAAAAACTCCCCACAATTACAAAGAACCTCAGATCATTGTGGAGGAATCATAATTACTCAGATTAATTGAGTTGACGATTTTAGATAGAAAGGGAGAGGATTACGTACGGGAGGTGCTTGAAGATGAGGAAGACGATGATGGCGATGTTGAGACGCTCGTTGTAGGTTGGGATTATTATACTGTACTTGTTCATCCCCTTCTTCTTTGTTTCTTCCTCCATAACCGTCAGCTTCATCTCTCTCTCTCTCTCTCTCTCCTCCTTAAGAGGACTTAACTAACTAAAGGCTAAAGCAACTCCCCTGGTGGGCCAGCCAACATTCGCCTACCATTTTGCAACTTTGGGCTTTTATAGGCCCATTTGTTCAAGACCCGACCCGACCCGAAAGTAAATTAGACTAAGCGAACCAGACTTTTACTCTTTTAATACTCTTATAGAAAGATTTATTTATTATACTTACTTACATAGCAGTTTCTCACAAACCAGGCCAAACATTGCCCATGCAAAGGGAATATGGGATGGCCTACCAACCTAACCTCTTGTTATATAGTACTATATACATATCATCATATTGTATGTGATGCTCACTATATACACATCCAACTTAGTTAATCGTCGAAGTCGTCGTCGTAGTCGTCGGCTGTCTCTTCTGGTTCTACGGCGCTCGGTGCCGCCGTGGAGGTATCATCATCCTTTTCATCTGTTGCTGCATCCTTCTTAGAGTTAGAAAGCCCTTCAACTTCATTATCCAGCAACTGCATTGTGGAGCCCATCTCCACGTCATCGCTGTTCGCTTCTTCATCTTCGTCCACCTTGTAGTATACCTGGAGGACAACACGAGAACACTCTAGGTTCAAGCTAGAGCAACGATCACGTGATATGGTCGTGGTCTCGAAAACGGGCTGATACTCACCACGCATGTGCGAGATGGCGAAAGTACTTTGAAGGAATTCGGACGGTTGTTGAAGTTCGTTTCAGGGACTCCGGGTATCCCTTCAGGAGACGTGAAATGGTCTGCGTCGTGGCCCACCTGCCAGGCCAATAGTTATAATCACACCAATAATGCAATCAAAGATGAGTGATCACCGAGGGTTGGATTCCTTACCCGTCCACGTCCACCGAATTCCCAGGCATCGCTGTCCAAAGCAACTCTGTACTTCCCCGGCAAGTTGCATCCGACTTTGTACCTGGACATGCAGATCCAAACTGAGGCTAAACTTGACAAAAATTATGTATCACCATAAATCACAACGACACAACCAGCATCAGCCAAATGGACTGAAAGCCAACTGAAGTAGCTACATCACAAAATGGCGTACCCGTCGTATGTATTCTCTGGATGGAAGTTGAAAACAAAAACGAGATCTTCTCTCTCAAAGACAATAACCTGCAATGTTGAACATGTTTAACTTCCCAAATGGATAAGTAAACAACAGCAGAAGGCTTGAATTGGCAGTTGGTACTTTAATATAAGGCTTAACTTTCACATTGGTTAATTTTCTTTTGCATTGACAAATTGAGTCTTGGTAATTTCCTGCGCTATTTTTATCAAACCCTTGCCAGCTTCCTACTGCTATTCGAATCCTAAATTGAGTCATAGTCATGACCTTGCATCCTTAAATACCTCAGCTAACTTTTCTAAGTCCTTTAAAATGCTTAGCTACATGGTATGTGGAGTCAACTCAAAGCCTCATGAGCTTGCTACTCGATTTAGAACCATAAGTACCGGAAAGGGCAGCAAGTAAGAGATCACAATATACATACCTTATCTTCTTCGTTAGTGCTACTAACAATCTGCTTGTTTGAAGCAAGGAACGAAAATCTCTCATCCAATTCGTTCATCCCCCTGTCGAATGCATTCATGAACTGCAAAGCATTCACCAAAGTAATCAAAAATGGAAGGCAAATATATACAAAGTTTTCTGATGATGGCTTTCGAAAAAAACTAACATTGGTGAAGCAGAATTGTATAAACCTTGTATCTCAAGTGTTCCGTGTCCAGTAGGTTCCATTGTCTTCTACATTTTTCGTAACTCCATCCATTGCCTTCTCTTGGAAAATCAATCCACTCGGGATGACCAAACTATTACAACTACAAAGTGTTAGAAGATTGTACCACTTAACAAATGAAAAATCATAGCCCATAGTGCTATTTTGAAAGGTAACCGCAGCTATTTAAATGGTTGTACTATGGTTTTCCACTGAAAGGTAACTGTGGTTACCTCGTTCCCCATGAAGTTAAGGTAGCCCTCACCTCCTAAAGCCATAGTTATGAAGTGTATCATCTGGAAAATGCCATAATATGGATGATCAGTTGGAAAACAGTAAAATGTGCTTGGTAGCTTGCTACATGGCAGGAATATGAGAAGGTGATTTTACTAGTGAGAGGATAAAAAGTGTGTAACAGGAGATCTGCCCCAAATGGGGAAATCACTCTACTTTTAACCAAGAAAGCATATACGGCTCACATACCTTGTGAAGGGCAATGCCTCTCTCCACTGTGGGAGGAGGAGGGTCTGTTAAGCACGACATGCCAGAGTACATTTCTTTGTCCATCAAGGAAAAAGCTATTGTTTTGTCACCAACAATGGCCTGCAGAGAATTATTTTTCAGCTTTTACAGAATCAAGGGATAAAGTTAACGATGTTTCAAAAATGAAGATCACATACTTGATCATGGCTCTCTGCATATGCAACACATTTCTCAGTGTATCTTCTATTAGTTAAACTCCAGGAGATTTCATTCATTGACCATTCTGCATCACTTTTATTCTTCAAGTAATCGATCCATTTGTCGGGGATGCCCATGGCAAGGCGGTAATCAAAACCAATCCCCCCTTCAGAGACAGGACGACCGAGTCCAGGCATACCAGAAACATCTTCAGCTATCACAGTTGCGTCGTGTATTATGTTATGAATCAGACTATTGGCAAGCATCATATAAACTACCGCATCAACATCCGTTGCCTCGCTAAAATACTCATTGTAGTTCCCGGTGAATGTCATACTGATTCCGTGGTGATGATATAACATTGAAGTTACACCATCAAATCGAAAACCGTCAAATCTGAACTCCTCCAGCCACCACCTCAAGTTGGATAATAGGAAACGAAGGACTTCCCAATTGGCATAATTAAAGAGCCTACTATCCCACAACTTATGGTACCCTCGTTCTCCAGTGTGAAAATAAGATTCCTGCGAGCTTTGCCCAATGTCAAAACCATTCAGTCCATCAGTCACATTGTTACTAGCATGGCTGTGAACCACATCCATTAGGACACGTAGACCCAAGCTGTGAGCTTTATCGATCAAGTACTTGAGGTCCTCTGGTGTTCCTGATCTACTACTAACAGCGAAAAAATTGGTAACGTGGTATCCAAATGATGCATAATAAGAGTGCTCCATCACGGCCATCAGTTGGACAGTGTTATAGTTATTTGCCCGTATACGAGGCAACACATTGTCAGCAAACTCTCGATAAGAACTAATGCGGGGTTCTGAACTGCTCATTCCCACATGAGCCTCATATATGCGCGGGGCCTCTGGTTTTGGAGGTCGAGGATGCTTGAATTGGTACCTGCATATGCAATTACAAGTATGTTCAAGATTAGACATAGTTCCAAACCCTGCATCAACTAGCTGCATCTTCCAGGCAGAAAATATGAGGGCAGTTTTAGAGATGATATAAAATTGCATAAGTAGCACCTTTCCGAAGAGGGTGGTTCCCAGTACACACCGTCATAAGCCGCTCCAAAACTTGAAGGTTCCACAGTGGCATATCTGATCCAAGCAGGGATTCGGTCAACCCAAACTCCATTACCATGCTTGAATCTGAACTTCACCCTAGAATTGTGAGGGATTGCTGGCTGGCCGTTGCAATTGGGTACTTTGATGCTCCAAACACCAAATTGGTTCTTCTCCATAACGTGATTTGAACCATCCCATCCATTAAAGTCTCCAATCAGCTGTGCATCCCTGAATACATGGGAACATCCATCAAATCACTGGTCAAAGATCAAGAAAGATTACCGGGTTGAATATATGCAGTATCAGATAACTCACTGAGCTGCAGGGGCCCATTCACGGTAAAGAATTCCATCTTGCTCTCTGTTAAACCCAAATTTAAGGTAACCTAAGAGATGGTAGACGAAATCAGCAAGTGAGTAAAAGATGAGAACTTCCTAAAAAAGTGTCTTTGGGCTTGACAAAAAGATAGAAGATCTGAAGTGCTCGAGATCACCTTTTGAAAACTCCTCAAGACCACCTTCATGTTTCTCAATGAGACTTTTCTGTTCCAGATATCTCTTCATTCGGTACTTGAAGTGACCCTTGAATGGTTCCAGGCCAGGATCAAGCCCAATAACGCCGAGGTTTTCAACATCGTCTTCAATCATCGAACCGGATGATTTGTCGTCGGTCAGAATAGCCGAGATCGCACCACGACTCTGCCAAAGCAAAAAAGACGTGAATTTTAGCAAGATGCAATTCTCAAACACAACAACAACAACAACCATAGAGAGCATTAAAAGGGTTGGTTAGGCTATTCGAAAGGATCGAGATTAAACAAGCACAATCCTTGTGAAGCAACAAAAGTTGCAGACTTTTAAGGCCGCTATACCTTCTTAACAGAGCAGCTGTGTAAGAAATTAGGTGTGAGATATCTGGGCGACAGTGTACACCTCAAAGCCACTACAGTGTGCTTGTGTCTGGCAACAGAAGCTTTCCCACCCACAACCTGCAATGCAATTTTCCAAAATTGAAACCTCTCCAAGAGACAGGAACGAGGACACTAAATTGTAACAGTAACGCAAACCCCATATAGTTAGTTACTAAACAAAAAGCAGACATATTTAGGCAAAGAACCCAACTTCGCTCTTTTTAGAAAGAGCTCCAAGTGAAGTGCATTTGCCATTTTGAGAAGAAAAAAAAAAAGAGAATTCACGATGAGTAAATTACCCAACTGTTGGTGTTATCCTTCCCTGGAAAGGGGAAGGCGGGAGATGAAGCTACGCCTCGTGAACCAAACATGTCTTTTGCTTCTAGTTCCGGCTGGCCAAGTTTAGAATTTTTGTGGGTGTGGGGGAATTCTGTCTTTTAATTAATTAGAGTGAGTGAGTGCATTTCGATTTTGATTGCTTGGCGTTGGGTGGGTAAGATATGAGAAATCCAATCCGTATAGATTGTGATTTTGATTGCTTCGCGAATTGGAAGGAGACAAACGGAACGGAAGCAACGTATATGTCCGGCTCGCACCTCTCCGGTCCACGTGAAGTCCTTTTCTCTTTTTCCACGGCACTCGTGTTCTTCTTCTTGCGTTGCCAGCATCCCGTTTTTTTTAGTTAATTTAATTAGTCCGAAAAACCAAACTCTGCGTGGCGTAAAGTGTACGATTAACATCTGGATTTGAAATTACTGTTTATATATTTGATATTATAATTTAGGCCGAGTGACTTTTGGTCCAGCGACATAAGAGTGGAGAGGAGTTTGGGAAATCCAAGGTTCGATTCCTGACACGTTGTAATAGAATAAATATTAAAATAGGTATTAGAATAAGCTCTCAACAAAAAGATATTACCAATAATTTACAAGAACATTCTGTAGTCTTAGTTAAAGGAGGTAGGGTTCAAAATTTACCGGATGTGAAATATCACATTCTTGATGATTTACCCGGCTAATTGTCAATGTTTTAAAAATTACGGTTACATCTAAGACCAATCCAATGTCAAATTTTTGATATAAAATTGGAGTGTGATTTCATTACTCAAAATCTGGTTAGAGTGACCTCTGGTCTTACTCTAGGTGATTCAGTTCGTCTAGAAGAAATTAATGTTTATTGTTCTATTTTATCTACTTTAATACATAATGAACACCTTACACCTATATTTTTCATACTCTTAGCGTGATTGTCACCTTTCTATCATAATATACTTATATGTTTTACAAATTTTGATGATATGTTGACTAATAAGTAAATTTAATTAGTATTTTAAATAAGAAAATTTGTATCATCATATTCATGTATTTCTAGACTTGTTAATTTGAGGTTTGAAGATTTTTTTGGATAAATTGTATACCAAAGTTGGTGAACTATGTTTATAAAAAAAATTGGTGAATTTGATTTTTTTAGATATTTTATTATTTTATGTTGCATTAAATTACTTCACCTTGTTTATTAATTAATATAAAAAGAAAAGTTTTGGTCAACCAGTGGCTTGATCATATGAACAGAATAAAACATAAATTTAAGATTTTTGGATCATTTCCCAGTTTAATTTTTAAAATTTCGATTAATAGTTATCAAGTCTGAAATATTAAGAACTAAATATTTTAATTTCTAAATCACAATAAAGTATTTTTTGGAGGGGAAAATGTCTTCATTCACAAATCATACATGAGAAAAATAAAAGTATTTTTTTGGTGAATTTTTAATTTATACAATTGAACTTAAATTTTTTTGAGATTTTATATAATTTTTGCTAAAACAAAAGTGATCTACTTTCCATTTTATGACAAAATTTGGAAAAAAACGTATTGGACGGATATCGCACTTTGTAGAATATATTGAACCGAAATGAGAACTACTACAAACTATTTATACATAAATAAATAGTCAATTAAGAAAAACAGGGAGAGAAGCGAGAGCCAAAACGGTAAGAATCCGAGCGGGGAATTAGGGTTTAGCGGGTTGAGGGAATTAATTAGGGTTTTAGTGTGTAAGAAAAAAGAGGAAGAAGATGAGCAGGAGCTTGGGGATACCGGTGAAGCTGCTGCACGAGGCGTCGGGACACGTGGTGACGGTGGAGCTCAAGAGCGGGGAGCTTTACAGGGGGAGCATGCTCGAGTGCGAGGATAACTGGAACTGCCAGCTCGAGAACATCACTTACACCGCCAAGGTCCCTTTTTTCCCCTCCTCCATTAACTTAATTTCCTTTTTGTTCCGTACGAAAGTTGCGGTTTTTATAGGCTTTGGGATCCCTTAACGCGGGTGAAGGGATTCGTGTTTTTGTGTGTGAGGGAGAAGAAGCCTTAGGGTTGATGTATTCTGGTGTTCGAGTAGTCCGGGGCTTTGGGAGCCCTAATTCAGGGTTCTGAGTGGATGCATGTTTTGTGTGAGAAAGAAGACTTAGGGTTTATGTATTGTGGTGATCCAAGAATCCGATTATGTCAGATTTGTGTTTAGGGTGCTACTTTCTTTAGTGCGTTGCTTTTCCCTGTATGGGATGGCTTTTGTTGTCGTCTTCGCTAACTGGTCAGGTTCATGCCAAATGATTTAGCAGTTCCGTCATGTAAATGATGTTCTTGGCCTTTTTTTTCTTCTGGATTTTGTGGATGATTGCTAAGCATTTGGTCAGTTTCTTGTCTAGTGATTTAATATAGGGATTATTTGTCTCGAGGTCTGCGATTCAGCGTTCTACTTGTTTGTGATTTATTGTTGGTACTGATTTTGCTTTGTCTGGCAGGATGGAAAAATCTCGCAGCTCGAACACGTTTTCATTCGAGGCAGCAAAGTCAGGTATCGTATAGCTTTAGATAGATTTCACTGGCTTATGTATTAATTGGTTGCAAGTTTTTCTAAAGAATGGTGCCTTGGACAGGTTTATGGTCATACCAGATATGTTGAAGAATGCTCCCATGTTCAAGCGTCTCGATGCTAGAATCAAAGTACGCTTCTTTCTATCTGGTCAATCTCCTCTTTGCCTCATGCTACATTCTGCAGTTCTAAGTTTTGATATTTTGAATTCTTTGCAGGGTAAAAGTGCATCACTGGGAGTCGGCAGGGGCAGATCTGTGGCAATGCGCGCTAAAGTAAGTTTTGTACTTTGGGCCATTTGATTCTAGTGCTATGAATGTTGATATCCTAGTTTCTTATATATGTTTTTGGCTGTTGTGTATAGGCTCAAGCAGCTGGCCGTGGAGCACCGCCGGGTAGAGGTGCCGTGCCTCCTGTTAGGAGGTAACCACATTCCAGCAGCTGCAAACCCATGGTTGTTTTCCTCTGTCAACCGTGTATTGCAACTTGCATGTAAGGAAGTTCCGTATTAGAACCGGTCTTATGGTGTAGAAATATGACTCTTGTTGATGCAAGGAAATTGGATTTTTGTCTAGAGTTAAGAGGGGGTTTCTCGTGTGTATTCAGTTTGGATAAGATTTTCAGTAATGATGCAGTTGCAGCTTTGATTCGATTCATCTGCTGACAACAATGAAGCATGCTTCTCCTCTAAGAAACCAACTCAAACTTTTTGCCGGCCAACATTTTAGTTTAAGTGACTGCGCGTCTTGAGCTCGTTCTCTCTTATCTTCCTATAAAATACATCGGCATCAGGGCATTACCATCTATCTGTCCATGCTTATGTTGTCCCCCTGTCTAGGACATATACTGATCAACCAAATTAGTTTTAGTGGCTGCGCGTTTCGTCATGAGGATATGGTGTCAGAACTGACATTACTCGTATCCTGAGATAACACCAGTGTTGCAAGTCGAAAGAACTTGTGTCCTCGAGATAAAACTGTAATGATCTTGATAGAAAAGAGTTAACAGGGAGGGTAGAATTGCGGTGAGAGTGGAAGAAATAGAGTTATAAGGAGGAAAAAGAATAGTAGGAAGATAGAAAAATAATAGGGAGAAAAAAATAATTAAATTAATATTCACATGCATGATAAATTATCCTATTCAATTACAATATATTCTACTCCCGTTCCAGGGAGGGGGTGTTTGTTATATTGGCCATGATGGTTCGCGGAAAAAAACCTCAAGAAGTAATGTGTCATCATCACTGTAGACTAGGTAACTTTGTCTTCGAACAAATACCGAACTACTACTACCTTTAAATAGAGGAAGAGCAATACAGATAATTATAGGCTATACTGAAGAACTGTAATGATACGTTATTATTAGAAAGATATCTTCAGGACAGACACATTGTTCAACTACAGAAGAGCGCTTTTTAGAGATAATACAGATGAGATCGTTAAGAGAGAAATAAGACAAGGTTGTTTTTCCCTCGTAGAAAGAAGGGGGGCCTGCACACAACTTCCCTAGCGGCTATTAAGAAAAATAATAACGAAATGAACCCATTTTCCCAAGGCAACTTTAGTTGCTTCTGAAGTAGCCAGGGGGGCGACTTGTTAAAGTTGTAGTAGACTTCCCAACCCCATTGATAAAGTTGGAATCTTTATCTACGGGGATCCGGGTCAATCTTTGAGCTCAAGATCTGCCCTCCAAGAGAAAGTGAGCAGGCTCAGCTCTTGCTGCGTAGCCAAACTTGGAAGTGCTGTACTTCCTGTGCACTCCTGTTAGTTTCCCTGTTGCTGCATTCTTGTGGTACTTGACCATAAGCATTGAGCACTCCCTGAGCGAAAATCAAGCAATGGAGCAAAGGGTTCATCATTATTAGTCTACATTCAATATAGACAGGAAAGTAAGAGATTATATGAATTCTTGAAACAATATGAACTACTTACTGAAGCTGCTCTTCTGAGTAGTTTGTGTGCCACTCGCTAGTCTTGCTCCATTGCTTGGTACCAGTCAGAGCACACTGAGACGTGTAAACCGCAGCAGCAGCTAGCAAAGAAGGAGGAAACCTGAGCATCTCATACTCCACCAGGCAAAGCTCGATCATGAAGAAAGACAGCAGATCAAGCTAAAACCACCACACACAGAATCAGTCTGATGAAAGGATCTAACATCGAATAGCAAGGCAGAGAAAAGAGCATGTGAAAGGGACCTTCTTGTCGGATTGAGCAGCTTTGAGAAACCTTCTCATAAAAACATATGGAGTAGGAACAGACAGATTGAACTGCAATGTATTGACCATCAACTTCTCCTGCAGGCACAACCAGCATACAAGATTAGTCGCAGACCAAAACCAAATGCCAGATAGTATATTGTGGTTTATTTGGATTAAGGGGTCACCATATCAAGCACTTCTTGTCTGCTGTAAGCCCTATCAGAGATCAGGATAAGGTCCTCCACAACTGGAACGGATACCTCCTCATACTTGCAGGCTAAAAGCATCGCTGTTACACCAACCAGCTGAAGTTTCTTCCTTACTGCCTGATGGACTGCTAAGAATCTGTCTATCAGATTGACCGTAAGATAAAGAGTTTCATCCATCAGCTCGAACTTGTAGTGCACCTGTCAATTCCATTAATTTGTCAGGGATTCAAGCAGCTCCTAAATTTCAGACAGTGTTAGTGTATGCCATATGAGATTCGCATACCTCAATCAACCAGTCAATCAGAATGCCCCTCATCCTGTCGTTGATGTCAGACTGATGCTCCATGTAGTTTGGTGGAACACAGGTAGCACTCTGCAAGTAAACCAATAAATACATAATGAGACCACTAACGCAAAAGGATTCAGTCTAATTCTACTTCACACCCATACGGACACAATTTGGCTATGCAGAATTGATCTTCAGGGGCCTAATCTCACCTCAGCTTTCATATAGAAAGAGTATAATTCATCAACATACTCAACCACCGCAAGCGGGTCATTCTTGTCGCCGCTGTCAATGTCCACAATTGCCTCCTCTTCAGCTATGTCTTCCATTTCAACCTCCTACAAGCAACCATTTCATCACTTTATGCCCTAAATGTTTGCAAGACAAGGGAGTGAAACAACAGAATAATGTTAGCTAAAAGGCAATTTTCTCCAATATAGTACCATCCTGTCAATCTCGTCCAGCATTGCCTCCGTGTGCTGCACAAACATCGGTGCAGAGAAATCACTAGCAGTGAAATCACATTGGTCTTCTGCATCCTCGATTGCATAATCATCATCGTGATCACCTTGACGAACTGATATCTCGGCCACCTGATAAGGACTTGCACTTTCAGCTCTAGAAAAAAATATTGCACAACCAATTCTTAACCAAAATCCGGTAATCAAGTACAATCAGATAGGAAGAAGTACCTCTGGTTGAACTTTCTTCTTGTTGTTAGCAATTTGGGCAGCAAACTTCCTGAACACCAGAAAAGAAATACCTCCAGATAAAGATCCAGCTCTTAGGACAATACTCACTCATTACAAAAACAAGGGTTTGGGTGCCTGACCTAGTCACTGGTCGATGGATTGGAATAGGTAGGTTCGCATGAGTAGTTCTTTGGCTTCTACATTAGAAAACAAACAGAGTCGGATTCTTTTCACTAGGCAGGCACCAGAAAGAAACCAAATTGATGTTTCCTGCTAGATTCAAGCTAGGGGATGACAGGGGGCAAAAGAATGGGAACAACTTCATCCAAAATTTCAAGATCACAGAAAAAGACTCCACTTATCCATCAAGACTAAGGGATCAGGAAGCATTACGCAGATAAGACTCTCTTGTTGGTGACGTACGGATGAGGTGCTGGAGCTCCCATGATGTTCCTGTCAATGACGCCTAACGCTCTCCGGTTCCCAGCCGCCACGTACTTCCCAGCTCCATTGCCGCGTGGACCACCTGCCCATTAGGCCCCAAAGATTTGATCTTTTCCATGTCCAAACAACAAACTGAACTGGGTTCAGGTCTAACTCAGAAAGAAGACAAGGTAGCTTACCGGCCATGGTGTTGGCGGGTCCGATCACGCCCGGCCTATTCTCTTCCGACGAAGACATCATGATCTAATCAACAACACACACAAAACAGCTAGGCCCAGTTAATAATTATATTTTCAAAAGATAAAGAACTCCCTTTTTGAATCCCTCCAATTCAAAGCAAAAGAAAACAAACTGATAAAACGAACCAACAAAGTCTCCTCCTTTCTCCTAATTCCCGATCAAAGAACAAAAACGACACCGGAATGGAGAGACCGATCAATTGCAGAAGAGCTCCAGCGATCCCACATAAATCTCTCTCTCTCTCTCTCTCTCTCTCTCTCTTGATGAAGTTCTCCCCTTTCTCTCTCTAGAGGAGGTAAATTTGGGGGGTTTATGGATTTGTGTGAGGGGTTGATTAAGGACCGGAAACAGCGGATATATGTCCCAACGCCCTTCCCCTTTTGTTTTCACTATTACTTTCTTTCGTTCTTTCTCTTGAGGGTTCTTTTAGCGTTTTTTCAAACACCAACGGCTAGTAAATTGTGACCGTTGGATCTTACAGATTGAAAAGTCGCGTGCTTCCGCGTGTGTGCAACCTCAACGGTCATGGCATGTGCCCACCTCCTCCTCACCCCCTTTCAAATTGCTTAATTTATTTTCCTACACTATAATCTATATAATTGTTTTGTCCATGGTTAATTTATATATGTTTTGGATAATATAAAAATATAAATCTTGCCAAATTTCGTTTACCAGCTGTCACCGAGGAGAGATGGTTCACTTGGATCAGAGAGAGCTCGCTTAAAAAGATGATAATTGAGTTTATTAAAATTGACGAAAAAGTGGATTTATTAGACCGATCTATGAAATAAATATGGTGGGTTGGTGAGTGTTGGTTTACATTTAATCGTGATATACAATTATGAATTGTTCTAATTTAATTAATAAATTATAAATTTGATTTTTTAAAATACATGTTGCATAGTTTTGTGACATTGAAAAATCTTATCTGGGAATTAGTTAAAACGATGTTATATTTGTACCTTGCGGGATTAAAAAATAAATAAATTTAATTGAACGTATATTGAAAAAAGTCCACCGCTCCTCTCCATGATGGAAAAAGTGTCTCGTTTGTGCCTTTGAGTGAGTGAGGCTGAAAATGTATTATTAATAATAATACCTCATAACGAGATTATCATTTGTTGGATTGGACATTTCTACTGCAGTAGCATATATTTTTATTTCATTTCACTGCTCCCAAATTCGGTCAGTGTCATATAGTTATCGAACCCACATGCTATCTTATGCAGTGTACATCGAATAATGTTGGGATAGAGTATAATTTTGTTCTTAGAAAATCACTCCACCACTGCGTGTAAAAAATATTATTATTTTTTGGAGTTGATTGATTTAACTGTCCATCATCCCAAGCGGGAAATTTGATTCCAATAACAATAATGAGTACAAAGTGGTGACCGTGAAAATTTATGATACTATTTGTGAATTTTCATGATAAATATTATATCAACAAAGAAGTGATATGTATATGATGACTAGTAGTCAAACGTGTATTGACAAATATTATTATTAAATTTTCAAATCGAATATCGGATATGCATTAATTCTAATGATAATATTTGGCAATACACATTTGGCTACTGCCTCCTATACATATTACATATCGTTTACAGCAGATGTTCACCTATTATCAATTTGTTTTCACAATAGATTAATTGTCTATGTTCACGTCCTATAACGCTAAACCAATAATTATATCTTAGTTGAAGTTATTTGATATTTTATTCTTTATTGATTAAACAAAGTATTGTGTCAGGATAAAATATACTTTAAAATTTGTCTAAAGTGATATCGTTAGATTAGAAAACAAATATTACCTTAAAATAGTTATCACATAAGAGAAATTTATGTTTGTTTTTCTCTAAAATTATTAAAATTATTTTTTAAATAAAAGTAAAATAAAAATTCTACTTTTATATTAAAATCAAATCAAATTTAAGCTTATAAAATTATTCAAAATGTAGCTTATAATAATATGAAGATTTTAAGAACTATTTAAAAATAATTAAATGATGATATAAAATTTACCAACAAATAAATTTAGTACAAAATATATTCTTAAAATATTTTTTAAAATTCTAAAGTATGTAAAATATATTTTTAAAAAATATTAGTTTATACATAAATTAGAACTAAAATTTTTTAAATTTTTTAAAAGATTAATTATTACGATACTTATCGCATTTTTGCATTGATCCTTATTCGAAACTCAATTTTTTTTATTAATTTACAAAAATTATATTAACAGAGTATCATTTACAAAAGTTTTACTGTAAAAGTTTCTCTATACCACTTTTTAACACAGTAAGATGCTTGAACAATCGAAAGTTTTAATTAATTTGAAACATCTAGATGCCCTTTACTAATCATGGTTGGGCTATAATTGGAGTGGGCGGGCGATATCCTGTTGGTGGGCCATAAAATAGCACTTTCGTTACGAGCTTAACTCCAAGGGGTCTATTCTAGTTATTCTAATCTCTCAAAATGGAATATACCCAGTTCTGACCTGCGTTCACACACACACCTCCCAATCCCTTTCCTTGTCGTCGTCCCAAATTGGATTCGCCCGGAGCCCGGACTAATGAAATGTTGTCCTCGTACAGGGACGAGTTTTTGGATCATTCTGAATTTTTTGGATCAATTAAAAAAAATGCAGATTTTATAGTCTATAAACTATCAAGATATTTGTGACATTTTGTTCATAATAAAATGCGTAAGAAAAATATAATTTTTTTTTCTCTCTTCCGGTTTATTTTCCCCAATTTCTCTCCCTTTCTCTTCTTTTCCTCTCTCATATTTCAAAATACCCAAACCCTACAAATTTAAAAATCTAAATTCCCACCCTACCGTACAACCATCACTGTCGTCCAAACACCGCCTCCTTCCACCTTACCGTCGTTCACTTACCGACCCTCCCCCGTCCACTCACTCGTCTTGCACCTCATCAACTCGTCGTCCACATCGAACACTTTAACGAACTAACCTCGTCGAATGGCCATTGTGGAGGTGGTGGTAGGAGTGGTTGGTGGAAGAAGTGAGAGGGTCGGAAGTAATAGTGGGATCGAAGGAGTAGGTGGTCGGATGTGGTAGATCTTTTGGTGAATAGTAGCAAGGAAAAAGAAAGAAAAAAAATCCCAACAAGGAAACTAAATATTTTCTTGTGTGACAATAATGATTTTTCGTGTTTCATTATAATAGTTTTTACTTGTCACGATAATAGTTTATCTGTAACACAATAATGGTTTTGTGTATGATAATAATTGCTTTGTATGTTACAATAATAATTTTTGGGGCAAATTACTCCCAGGTCCTTGTGTTATTGCCGTTTTTGTAATAGGGTTCCTACATTATTTGAATTATATATAGGACCCCGGTTTTGTAACAAACTATTGGCATAAGGTACTCGGACACTGGAATCCCAGATTTACTCCGGCGAGGAGTCATTCAGAAAGACCAAATTGTCCCTCGGTTAAAATTTTAGCCAAAAGTAAAAAAAAACAGTTTTATCCATTACTTTTACCTTTTTCGAAAAGAAAATTTCTCTCTCTTCAACCAAACCCATCCTCGACGATTTCGGCAACGACGAACCAAGTCTTCAGGTACCCATTCTTGACGAACCCACTCCCGAAGAACCCAGCCTCCAACCAACCCAATCCTGAGGGTAATTTATCCTAATTTTTATGTGTGATGGCAATAGTTTTTGTGTCTCACTAAAAAGGTTTCTTGTATCGTGACAGTAGTTTTTGTGTGTCACGACAGTAATTTTTTGTGTTGCGATAATTATATTTGTGTATCGCGATAATGATTTTCGTATTTTATGATAATATTTTTCGTGTATCACGACAATGATTTTTTTTCTTTTTATAACAATATTTGTCATGTCTCACGATAATGATTTCCGTCCGTGATGACAATAACTTTGGTGTCTTGCTACAATAGTTTTAGGGTATCGCGACAATAGTTTTAAGATTTACAATTTTTTTGAGTTTAAGATTTTAGCTTTTTTAGGATTTAGAATTTGGTAGACAGACAAAGAAAACAAAGGCGGTGAGTGGGTGGTGGTCCGGCGTGTATGGTGCGAGGTGGACATCAACGATGACGATGATGGTAGTGGGTGCACGATGATATGACGTGGACGACAAGTCGGAGTTGATAGTGGAAAAAGTAGGTAGATCAAAAATCGTGGTCGTAAGTATCAGAAAGAAGAGGGAGATAAGTTTTAGATGGAAGTGTAATTTTTGAAATAGATGAAAGAAAAAAAATATTTAGGATGTTTCTTTTTAATGACTTATCTTTTACCTAAATATCGTTTAATACTAGATGTTTTTAGACCCCGTTGAAACAACCTCTTTTCCCCGCCCAATCTTCTCTTCTCCCTATTATCGCCGAGTGAATTCCAAAACAAACAGCTCTCTCTCTAATCTGTCCGGACAAATTTGCCTCTCCTGGTTTTCTAGTGCAAAATTATCAAGGCCCTTCCTGCCTACGTGGCACCGCCACAGTGGTCCATGTCAGCACCCATTTACTGGAGGTGGACTAATAATCGCAAAACTCCATATTTTCAGATAAGGAACCATCGTGGCGTGACATCCTCAATTAATTTATTTTTGCATTGTTTCCCGACCATAAATAAGTCCCAATAATTATCCCTCAATTTCTCTAATTTTGTGCTATAGGAAGGAAAATATTATTTCTCGTCCTTTTCTTTCTCTTTACCATAACCACAGTTCACAAGGGGTCATAAATAAATAATATCCCCATAATTTCTGATTTCTCCTGCCTAGAGGCTAGATAACCAAATACTATTATTTCGATATGTAATTTCGCAAATTTTTTTCCATCAGGCCTTGGTTAAATACATGTAATTTGTGAATTATAGTTGCACAATTTGAAAAAAAAATTCGTACAAAATGTACTATTTTAAATTTAACAAATTACTTATATCGAATATAGAAATTGAAAATAGTCTATTGTAAAGAAAAATGCTTCGAAATGTGAGCCACGCTTTATAATATATATTATCCCAAACGATTTATTTGACAAAATAAATCAGTAGCGCCACTCCCGCTCCTAATAATATACCCCTTCCTCCTCGTCGTAGTCCTCTTCTTCTTCTTCTTCTTCTTCTTCTTCTTCTTCATTTCATTGATAGGGTCAAAGGCGGTTAATTCTCTAGCGATGGATCCTTACAAGGTTTTGATTCGATACAATATTTCTTTATTTTGTATTATATTTATTTATTTTATTTATTTGTTGGTCTAATTTAAGAAAGTTGTTGGTGGGGCAGTACCGGCCGTCGAGCGCTTTCAACTCTCCGTTTTGGACAACCAACTCGGGTGCTCCCGTCTTCAGCAACGACCACTCCCTCACTGTCGGATCCCGAGGTACGGTTACCTCTCTTCTTCTTCTTCTTTCTTCTTCTATGTTGTTCGTCAAGGAACTCCGATATTGCGGTGCTGAAATTTTTTCGAGTGATAGGTAGTATCTGTAATTGCTAAATTATGTTTGCTTGATGTTCCTCAAGTGTTTAAGGTTTCGTGTGACTCTCAGGAGGATTCCGATTAGAAGCTTTTTTGTCTCGAGTCGAGTTGAAGCTTTCTTGTTAAGAGAGTGGTGACTGGTGAATTGCAATTGCGGTTGTATTCGTAACAGTTAGATCGTGCGTCGGTGTTCGTATCTTGAATTAGAAGCATGCTTGATAGGTAGTGATAGACTAGGCCTCGCATCAAATATTTGGATTGTTTGTATGTAGATTGTGTTTTCTCGGTGCTCCCTGTGTTAGGGGTCAATGTGCCTTTGGATAGAAATCCGATCAATTGGATTATTGCTTGAAAATCTACTTTCAGATGAAGCGGCTATTTGTCTCCTGTTTCAAGTTGTCTATCTGTTTACTATCATAGTATGAGCTCCATCATACTGGTCATAAGGGATGGGATAATTTCATCTTATGTGTGGAACCGTTAAAGTGGATGAGCATGCAGAGGGTTACTTACTTTCTCTCTTGCTCCTTTTTTTTTTATCAGGTCCTATCCTTCTGGAGGACTATCACCTTGTGGAAAAGCTTGCCAACTTTGACAGGGAGCGGATTCCTGAGCGTGTTGTCCATGCCAGGGGAGCAAGTGCCAAGGGCTTCTTCGAAGTCACCCATGATATCTCTCATCTCACCTGCGCTGACTTTATGCGAGCCCCCGGAGTTCAGACACCTGTCATTGTTCGGTTCTCCACTGTCATCCATGAACGTGGAAGCCCCGAGACCTTGAGAGATCCCCGTGGTTTTGCTGTCAAATTTTACACCCGAGAGGTGTGATACATTTTTTAGCATTAAATATGATATTGTATAGCCATGGAATTTCTCTACTTGGTGTAGGTGTTATTGGATTATTTTCACCCTACCAATTAGTTTCTTGTTGTTTCAGGGTAACTTTGATCTTGTGGGGAACAACTTCCCTGTGTTCTTCATTCGTGATGGAATGAAGTTCCCTGACATGGTGCATGCTCTTAAGCCCAACCCCAAGTCCCACATTCAGGAGGATTGGAGGATCCTTGATTTCTTCTCCCACCATCCCGAAAGTTTGCACATGTTCACCTTCCTCTTCGATGATATTGGCATTCCTCAAGACTACAGGCACATGGAAGGCTCTGGTGTTAACACCTACACGCTAGTCAACAAGGCTGGGAAAGTCCACTACGTGAAGTTCCACTGGAAGCCTACTTGTGGCGTGAAGAGTTTGCTGGAGGATGAGGCAATTAAGGTTGGAGGATCTAATCACAGCCATGCTACAAAAGATCTGTATGACTCGATTGCTGCTGGTAACTATCCGAAGTGGAAGCTCTTCATCCAGACGATTGATCCTGATCATGAGGATAGGTTTGACTTTGACCCTCTTGATGTGACCAAGACATGGCCTGAAGACATCTTGCCTCTTCAGCCAGTTGGTCGCTTGGTCCTCAACAAGAACATCGATAACTTCTTTGCTGAGAATGAACAGCTTGCTTTCTGCCCTGCCATTGTTGTTCCTGGCATCTACTACTCCGATGACAAGCTTCTCCAGACTCGAATATTCTCTTACTCTGACACTCAGAGACACCGTCTTGGACCTAACTATCTTCAGCTCCCTGTCAATGCTCCCAAGTCCGCCCATCATAACAATCATCATGAAGGTTTCATGAACTTCATGCACAGGGATGAGGAGGTCTCTCTTTCTCTCTCTGTCTCACACACACACACACACTCTCTCACTCTCACACGCAACAAAAACCACCAATATGGTTCGTAGGAGCGTTGTGGAAATGAGATGTGTCTCTTACTTCTTAATTGGAGTTCAACTTTATTGTCTTGATCGTGTGCTATGAATGTGCAGGTCAATTATTTTCCTTCAAGGTATGACCCAGTTCGTAATGCAGAGAAATTCCCAATTCCTCCTGTGGTTCTCAATGGAAGACGTGAGAAGGTGGGGTTTTCCTGATCTCATTTTAGGTTCTTCACTAAACTGGAGATCTCTGAATTCTTTTCTAACTTTGGGTGTTCAATGATGAAGTGCATGATTGAGAAAGAGAACAACTTTAAGCAGCCTGGAGAGAGGTACCGGTCATTTTCACCTGACAGGTGAGCCAACCGACTTTTCTTGGTTATTAGTTTAAATTCCACAATTTCTTGTTACTTATTCTCAATCTGCATTGTTTTCAGGAAAGAGCGCTTCGTCAACAGATGGATTGACGCGCTATCTGACCCCCGTGTCACCCACGAAATCAGAACCATCTGGATCACCTACTGGTATCAGGTAAATCAATACTCCTTTTTGCACGAGCCTAGAGTCCGTAATGCGTATGGTCTTGTTGAACCAGCTAACCATGTCCTCGGAATTTGTTTTCTGGTGCTTGCAGGCTGACAAATCTCTTGGTCAGAAGCTTGCATCTCGTCTCAATGTGAGGCCAAACATGTGAATGTGAAATGCCAGTTCCGGTACTCTCTGCAATGAATCTACATCAGAACGACATCTAATCGTGTGCCCATTGTGTGTTGTAATACTGAAACATAGTCTCGTTCCTGACTTAAACCTTCTTGTCAAATAAACGAGTCGTACGCTCCTGAGACTTTGAAGCATCTGCATACCTGTGCAAAAGAGTATAAAGCATCGTTGCTGATGTGATGTGCAAGCTTACGATACGATGGAATTTGTTCTCATGTTAGATGGTGTTGCATCTATAACTATGGTGTAGTCCACATACAGCAAGTGAATGAAGGGGCTATCTGGAGTTCCTCGCTAAGGATTTTTGGGCTCATACAGTGTATGAATTGTGGTGTTTTTGCTTATATTTTTGTGTGCGTAAAAAGAAATTACCTAACATAAAACTTCAGACATTGTTTGTGAGAGTTTGATGGACGATTTTTGTGGGCGGTGCAAGTTGCAGCTGACGGTGAGAGCAGTGTGGGTAAAGCCGGCGTTGCTTATTGGCCGTGGACATTAGGGGGGGGACTAAAATAATTAGTGATGAGGATATATTATCAGAGGCCAGATAACTATAATTAGAATCCCCAAGACAACATTCAGCTCTCTCTGATTGTAACTGAATTTGATAACATGACTAAAGGATAAGGTACACGAGTATATATTATAAAAGTTGGTTTGGTGCATTGGTTGAGGTCAACCGTGCAAGTTGTTGCATAATCAACCTGGAAATTGTAATGTGGGTTCCGTCACCTTGGGAGTTGACTTGAATCCCCCCCAGTTGAAACTGAATCATCCATCCCCAAACACCAAGAACGTAATTCGTTTACGGATTCTTTTTAATCTCTGTATTAGAGTTGAAAATCATTATGTAATAGAACAATTTTACTAATAATGTTTGAAGATGATTTTACGAAAAGCGCGCCAACTGTCCGAGTCGACCCGCCACGAACTTGTCTGTTTATTATTTGTGTTTCTTGAAAGGAGGTTCTCTGTTTACCAAGTGGGTAACTTACCATGTCTCTCCTCTAATAGTTGAAACGACAGAGATTCATGTTTGCCAATTAAAATACGGCCAAGGAGAGTCTGAAGGGAAAAACTCTTAGTCTATTTAGTGTCCAAGGCCGCCCAACTCACCAGATTATTTTAATCTTTTTTGGTAAGACTTAGGAGTTTATTAATCCAATCAGAGGTTCGTACTGTGAACATAATTGGGCTAAATTATACTTTTTTATATGGCTTGTGCCATCTATATTATCCAATACGCATGCAAGGACGGAATCTTCAGGGTTACAATAATACTGAATCAGGAGGAGCCAAAATCCCCAAAATGGCAACTTGATCGCAATCAAACCACTAAAATAAAACAGAAGCTAGAAATATAGAGAGAGAGAGGTACAGAAACTAAACCAAAAGGTGAAGCTTTTTATTTTTTTGTTCTTCCTTGTTTGTGGATAAAGCTGCTCTTGAGTCAGTAGTATCTACAAGAATCTTCTTAGTGAAACAAAATTCTATTATCTTAAAATTTACCCATTTGGAATATGGAGCCACTGTGCTGTTTCTGTTTGTGGAGAATTGGAGCGTTTTATTTGATGAGGGAGAATATATATGCCAAAGTGGGTTCTCCTTTTTTTGCATGCTGCATCAAAGAATATATAATCCATCTTTATAGAAGATATGATGATTATAGAATTGGTCTTCATCCTGTGAATTTAGTCATTGACTTTGATTCTTCTTGCAAAAGAATAGAGGAATCCAATCCAATCTTCATATATCAGCTGCTCTATAAGCAGTCTATCACTTTCACTTTCATTTTCGTTCGCAATCACATCAAATAATCTGGGAAGCAATCATTTAGTTGGGATTTATTGAGGTTCTTCAGCTTTTTCAGTTCGTTTTAACACAAGTCTCCTTGATCTTATGCAGCTTTTGTTGATGGAGCTACACTGTTTTGGCAGATTGATGTCTCAAGTTGCTGTGAGATATGTCAGATGAAAGTGGATCAAGCTTCTGAAAGGTGATGGGGAGCTTGTACAATACGAGTTGGAACCCCGATGAGATTCTGGGAAGGGGGGACATGGAAGAGTGTGTCTTGTCACCAGGGACAATTCCGGGTGGGTTGTCTGATATTGCTATTGATATTGACTACATCGACGAGTTGTTGTTGGGTGGTTGCTGGCTGGAGACGACAATGGGATCCGACTTCCTTAATCTCAGTCCGTCTACTTCTGCCCTCGTGGATTCATCACGGCCATGGCCTACCTCTGATGCTAACTTCAGCGGAATATCCAAAAAGGATCCTCAAGAAGCAGAGATAGGGTCGGCATTGATGCCTGCCAGTACTTCCTTCAATGATCCTCCAAGTAGATTCTGGATCGGACCCGAAGCAACTGGGATTTCTGTCATGAAGAGGTTAATGTCAGCGCTTAAGAACATCAAGCAATCAATAAAGCAGAAGGATGTCCTTGTACAATTATGGATTCCTGAAAACAGAGGTGGTAGGCGTGTCCTAAGAACTCACAGTGACCTATTCGAACTGGACCCCAGTTCTTGGAAGCTGGCAACCTACAGAGAAATGTCTGCTAACTACCAGTTTTCAGCCGAGGCGGATGCCAAGGACATGACAGGATTGCCCGGTCGAGTTTTCTTGGGTAAGGTACCTGAATGGACTCCTGATGTTCGGTTCTTCAAAAGTGATGAATACCCACGAGTTGATCATGCTCAGCAGTGCGAGGTCAGTGGAACTCTGGCCCTTCCTGTCTTCGAACACGGTAGCAGAAACTGCTTGGGTGTTATTGAGGTCGTGACTACCGAACACAAGATCAAATATCGTCCTGAGCTTGAAAATGTTTTCCAGGCACTCAAGGTTGGTTACAATTCTAACCATTTTAATTATCTGCTAGTATAATGCAGTTTATGTGCTACTGTTTAGTATAGTCCTCTTGTTCATTATCTTCTTAGCTTGCGTTTTTCTGATTTGTTCTTGGTATTCCTTTCGTTTCTCTCTCTCATTGTCTCACTCCTATGGAAATATGTTGTGCCTTCAATCTTTAAATCACAATTAGAGGATCCTTGATTTCATGTTTGACATTGCTGAATTGAGCTTCTTCCCCGAATTGCAGGCAGTTGATCTTCAGAGCACAGAAGCGTTAAGCATGCAGAATTTGAAGGTACTGAATAAAAAGTGATGGAAATTCCGAGCATAACTGCACCTACATTTTGCCCTTTAAAAATCATATTTCAAAACTATCCTCTTTTCCCACCAGGCAAGCGATGGCTCCTACGAAGCTGCCTTGCCCGAAATTAAAGAATTACTCAGATCCGCCTGTGAGACACATGGATTACCATTAGCTCAGACTTGGGTACCATGCAGTCAACAGAGGAAGGAAGGGTGCCGACATTCTGACGAGAATTACGATAGGTGTGTTTCAACCATCGATCAAGTTTGTCATGTTGCCGATCCCGCTGTTCTGCCATTTCACGAGGCTTGCTCTGAGCATCACTTGTTAAAAGGTCAAGGAGTAGCAGGGAGCGCCTTTCTGACCAATCAGCCGTGCTTCTCAAGTGATATGACATTATTTACAAAGACTCAATATCCCCTCGCTCATTATGCCAAAGTGTTTAAGATGTGTGCTGCTGTGGCTATAAGACTGCGAAGCTTGCACACCGGTAAAGCAGACTTTGTTCTCGAGTTTTTCCTGCCTGTTGATTGCAGGGATCCCGAAGAGCAAAGAACAATGCTTGCTTCTCTTTCGGTTCTCACACAACAGGTTTGCCGAACCTTGCGAGTGGTAACAGACAAGGAATTGGAAGAGGAAACCAATGCTTCTGTTAATGGAGTATTAATTACTACGAATGATGGATCTCTTGCAGAAGTTAAAAGTGTCACAGATAAGCAGCAGAAGAGAACTGCATCAATGTATCAGTCCGAAAAACCAGAATTGCAGTTGAACAAAAAGTATAAAGAGCACAAAAACGACTGGGAGGAGAATACTGTAGATGCTGAATATGGGAGAACTTCTTGTTCTGGTTTTGATAAGAAAGGAGAAAAAAAACCTAACAAGGCTGAAAACACAATCTCCTTGGAAATTCTTCGACAATATTTTTCTGGAAGCTTGAAAGATGCTGCAACGAAAATCGGAGGTAAAGAATGTTTTGGTGGTAGTTTGCATTGCTTCAAACTTCTTAGCATGTTTTCTTTGAACTATAGCATACTATAATTTTACGGCCTCAAAATTCGTTTTGTATCTCCTTGATTTCAGTTTGTCCAACAACACTGAAAAGAATATGCAGACGCCACGGAATTCAACGGTGGCCTTCTCGAAAAATCAGGAAAGTTGGCCATTCCTTGAAGAAAATCCAACATGTGATTGATTCTGTACAAGGTGCCTCAGGTTCCGTTCAAATTGGATCATTCTATAAAGAGTTTCCTGCGCTGGCTTCTCCAAGTACATCCGGAACCAGCCCTCTTCCAATGATTTCGGCACCACAGCCTCACCAAGTAATCGTTAGCTCGCAGTTTGGTCCACAGAAATCCACGTCTTCGTCATTTGCTCAGAGTTCCAGCTCAAGCCACTCTTCGTCCAGTGGGACACACCAGCATCATTCAGCTTTCACCTTCTCGGCCAATGTGGACTCTATACAAAACAAGCCCTCGGGCACTGGTGTTCTGAAGAGGGTTAGGAGCGACGCCGAAATGCAATCTCAAGAAGATGATTCTCGACGAGTTAAAGTCACGTACGGTAGCGAGCATATCAGATTCCGGATGCCAAAGAGCTGGGGATTCAGAGACTTGATGAACGAAATTGCTGGCCGGTTTAACATCAGTGATCTCGGCGCGCTCGACGTCAAGTACTTGGACGATGACTCGGAATGGGTATTATTAACTTGTGAGGATGATCTGCAGGAATGTATTGATATATGCCAATCATCAAAGAGCAGCAGTATGAGACTAATGCTCCGTGTTTCTCCTGCCACTCTCCGACCGTCGCCCGAGTTTCATTCTTTGTTCTGAAAAGAAGAAGCATGAGAACGGACCAGGATCGTGATCTTGGGGAGAGCGGAAGCCTCGGAAAAGTTTATTTGCTTGTATTTCTTCCACCACCTGCTGCTGCTTCCATTGTACATATTAACAGGGAAAAGTTTTCTTGGGGTCAATTACAGGGAAAAGTTTGGCAATGTTTTGTTTGTGAGAGTGGTCGAGAGATTTTGATTCAATAAAAAAATGTTGAGTTTAAATCTCAAGAATGTCAAAAGGGTGTTCTTAGGATTATGCTCTACTCTTGATATTAAAATTATCAAAAAAAAAAAATCTTAATCCAGTTTTGGTTAAAATTTACCTTAGTACACCTTATACTTTCATACATTGACATATTGATATCCTTTGGTTTTTTAATTCTCTGACCAGGTACGCTAACAACTAAGTGACATCTATTAATCCAAGTCACTTTAGCTATCACGCAAACCAGATCACTAAATTTATTAAAGTACCATGTCACTTTACCAATTTATGGGAAAGATAAGACAAATTCAACATTACCAAAACCGGGCCAACCTTATGCAACTCAAACAATATTAGTAATGTGGAAATGACACACGAATAACTTGAGTAACTGGAATTACCTGATGTCACTTCTTTGTCATTAAAGTAAAATCACAAGATTTGATTAGATAATTTAAAACCACAATGGAGTATTGTCACTATTGTGTCAAATTGCGAAACTCCAACAGACCAAAGTGGACTTTGAACCTCTGTTTTTTCATCATGTTGGACCCGGCAAGCGAATGTCTTTTGATGGCCCACTGGCCCGTCGGGATTAGTCTAAATGTAAACTCCGAAATAAAAGACGAACATGAAAAGAGTAAAAAAAATCATTTACGGATTTGATAAACAATGTTATCAAGAAATGAATTCCTAAAATTTATCTTCTAATTTAACCCTCCCCGATCATCCCTAACTAATTAAAAAATCTCATTCCCAGGCCATTCTGTAACCGTTACCGTCCTGCCTCCCGAACCACCGCAGGGCGAGGACTTTCAACCGGTCATCCTCGACCTCGCAGAACTTGTTGGCCCAGTCGGGGGGTTCGACGGGTTGGAACCCGAGCCCCGGGGTCCTGTCCTGAGACGTCGGGTTTAGGTTCTTGGTCCAGTCCACCACGTAAGCGGACACCCTCCGCCTGAACTTGGCCTTGAACTCAGCCCACGCCTGGTACTTGTAATGGTTCACAACCGCCCCCTCCATCCCCGCGTGCTTCCACTTGAACCGCCTCTCGTCGATCTTGAAGTGGTGGATCGCGTTCAGAAGACCGCGATCTACCGCTTCTAACCGCACCAACGACTTGTGCCGGTTATCCTGCTTCCTCCTGCACGTGTACCCCTGGGTCACCCCGCCCGTCGGGTGGACCGTCTGGTTCGACGGCCCGAACTCGTTGCACCGGATTGATACCTGCCCGACGGTTCGCCCGTGGGTCGGGATGAGGGATCGGATCATCCGTTGGTTCGGGCGGGGCGAGTTGATCCACCCTGGGGAGAAAACGAACTCGTCCACGTCAGCGTATAGCATCCACGTGCATGAGTCGTTTGCCGTTAGGGCCGCGTGGGAGAACCCGGCCTCTTGCGCCTTGGGCCATATCCATAAAGAAATTTCGATTTCGAACCCTTTTTTTCTGAGGCTATCGACGACAGCTTCCGTGTCGTCGTCGCTGTCGTTGTCGTAGAGGATGAACTTCTCCACCCCGACGCTCGCGTGGTACGTCACCCACTCGCGGAGGAACTTCCCCGCGTTGTACACCATCGTCATGGCGCATATTAAATGCTTTTTGTCGGAGGAGGCTAACCTGCGCGTGCGAGGGGTATATTGGGCCACCGACTGGACGACGAACCCGCTTTTGAGCTCGATGGACACCTTGATCTTGTCGTTAGGGTTGGACGGCAAGGGTAACGCCGTTAGCTCCGGGTGGTTACACCTGAACACCTCCTGGACGGAGCTCGTAACGGCCGTTTTAACCGCCACCTTATTGTCGATGAAGAAGACGCACCTCAGGTCGTGAGGCGGCGTGTTGACCCCCTGCCGTGTGTTGACGCCCTTGGCGAAGAGGACGATGTCGTCCTCCGTGGAGACCGACTCGTACACGAGGTTGTTCCACCACGCGATCAGCTCCGTGGCGGTCGCCGGCGGGAGAGGAGTCCCCGGCGATGTGGCGACGAGGATCGGTGACTGGAATGGTAACCGCTGACGAACTCTCGGAGGGAGCTCGCACTTGAACGTCGTCTGGTTGGTGGAGGGAAGCATCCGTGATCGCCTCGCCGGGGAGTTGTCCTTGTTAGGGTAGAGACATGAGAAGGAGTACTCCTCTCCGGGAGGAGGAAGAGACTCCTCGTTGGTGACGACGACGAGGACCTCCCACCCTGGAAACAGTATCGGGAAGGACTCCACCGACACGACTCTAGACGAATCCTCAACGGGATGCGGCGCCGGCCGGAGGATCTCCTCCTCGCGGATGGCGTTGGAGACGACAATGATTCCGACGGAGGAGTTATTGTCGTTGGTGGCCAAGAGGGGGCGGGTAATGAGGTTGGCGATGGGGTTAGGGCAGTTATAGTAGTGGAGGGAGAAGGAGGCGAAGAGGAAGAGGGAGATGAAGGCGATAAGAAACGTGGAGGAGGCGGCACGACGTCGCGTCGAGTCGTTGTAGCAGCCGAATACCGTCATGAAGAGCCCGTCGGCGGCCCCTCCGGTGGCTCCCAGGAGGTGGACTAACGGCGACGACGGGGATTTCTTTATGACGTTGCTCATTTTAAATCGGGGGGAGCCTTTTCTAATCCCCCGGAACTTCCTCTTCGAAATCCCCGAGGTTGGTTTCGATGGATTTGGATTGTGAAGCTTTTTAAGGAATAGGAATTTGAAGAGACTTTGGGGGAGAGAAAAGGTTTGGTTGATTCTTCTCCTTTGTTTCAAATATTCGACGAATAAATTGCGTAAAAACGTTTTACTATTTTAGAATTTCCTTTTCTTTGGAAGATTTTAAATTGTTACCAAATATGGGGCAATGATTTTATGGTTTTCTAATTTTATGGTATGTATTTTTCATTGTTACCAAGTATAGCGCAAGGATTTTATAAGCTTCTAATTTTATGATATGTTTAATTTAATGGATATCATTTTCTCTTTTCCAATATATATATATATATATATATATATATATATATCTCACCGGGTTACATTTTCCTATTGTTAGTTAATCCCTAATCACCGGGGCTGATTAGATACGGGAGGTTCGTAGATTTTAATTGGTGAAGAATTCGCTTATTTTCTTTCGAGAATAATTTATGAACTTTTTTTATGAAAAAAGTTTTTCATTTCATTTAAGAACGGTACTCAAATAGAATATCACGACCAAAAAATATAAGATTGCCTTCATCAATAATTTTTGGTCAATCGAGATATTGTTAGCGCGGAAAATAATGTGTGGCCTGTGGAAATCATTGGGAAGATTCCACCCTATCTTGCTATTATACGATTATAATTTGGTTTTCCAACTTTACTGAAATTTGACATTTAAAACGTCATTATCCGTATAATATCTGATTTCTTTTTATCGAGTTTAAGAATTTCTGAATTTTTTTTTCTAAACTCTGAATTCAATCAACTTACAAAAACTGTGTGATATTTTGGTTAGCTGAACTTTCCTCTCTTTTTTCGAATCTTAATAAATCACACACAATTAGGAACGGGAAGAGATTGTGCATGTATCGAGACGGTATCCGATAATTCACTTCGTAATATGGATCTCTTCTCTTTTCTTGTGTGTTGAAAGCAAATAATGGTTCAGGAATCAAAAATGAAAAAAGAGCATACAGGTAATTGAGAAGTCTTATTAAATATTAATGGTTTTTTTGTGTGTCGTAAATACGTCGGGGGGTATCTAGCCATCTACTTGCAATCTAGAATGACTAGTACATGAGATTAACTAATACATGAATTGGGCTATTACAAAAAATAATACACGAATAGTTTTCTGAAACAAGCTTTATAAGGAATTGCAAATTTTAGGTTTAAACTCACGATTTCTGGTTAAATTTTAATAACTGCTCATCAATTCATCTATAGTTGGTCGAACTTTGTAATTCCTTTTGCTATTTTCCGTCTGAAATAAGCAGTAACTGCATCATTTTGCTTTGATTTTCTCATTACTTTAGAGTAGTAAGTTCATCAATTTGATGTCATAGTTGACAAGACGCGGCTCCGATCCCCAAACAATAATATTTTACAGCGTTTATAAAAAGAAAGTTTAATGTATTGCAAGGTGTACCAATAAAATAAAATAATAAAGCATATCATCCATGTAGTAGTACATGGGCGTCCCTTGTATTGGACGCTTAATCACATTGTTGGTGGAAATAAACGAATAGGATGGTACCAATCGTCTCCTAATGATTGATTTCCCGTCAAACTCAGTTGATTGCGTTCCAAGTAAAGCTACGCGCCCATCATTGCGCTTATTAACAAACTATCCCTATCGACCATGTAGACTCATTATCATAGTTCTCTCGAAATTTAACAGAAAAAAATATGTTATTATTGTAGTCCTTAACTAATTTTATTATTGATTAGTTAGTGATGCACAGAAAGGATAGCTATTGTCAATCCAATTGATTCTGGAACACACGATAAAAAAATTCGATTGGTTGATCTAACAATATACTAAAAAATAAATATAAGTAGAAAATGTTAAATTTTTATTAATCAATCAACCAACAATTACAATTTTTTTGAGTTGATTGTCCTAATGTCTTCAACTTATTTCACTAGTTTAACAAAAGAAAATTCTCATGATATTCAAACTTATATACTCCCAGAAAATCAATATGTTTAACTTCTTCAACCATAAAATATTGAACAACATATGGTAAAGGCATATTCGACAAATGACTAAAAATAATTGTGTCAATTTCATCTTCGTCAATGTATGTGTCAGAAAGTGGTTCACCGTTGTCTACATCAACCTCATTGTCCTCCAAAAAAGTTGATTAAATCTAAGATAGAAAAAATAGATTAAGATATAAAACCTAATTCTTTTCTCGAGCTAACTCAAATGGCCGAAAAGCAAACTCCCTGCCTGTTGTTAGTTGTTTTTAAATTAAAATAACAAATATGAGCTTAACACAAGAAGGGCAAAAAAACAAAATGACGTAAATGGGCTTAAAAAACAACAAAAGGCCTAATAGTCTTACTCCTATTAGATACGTTGTCATTCGATCATATTATGTATGCCTCTTGTCACTGACTCGAGTTTTCTGTCACCCACCGAACTTGTCATCCTTGCCCACATGACTTATTTTATAATGTCGTTGTTCACATGCCTCACTTTAGCAACCTCTCAGTCAATCTATGTTGACAGTCCCACAAGGATGTTTGCGAAGAGTTATGAGACTATAAATTACTAAAGTTGATAATGATAATCTAAGAACTTTGCATGTGAAAGAGCTGGCAGACGTTGATGACATGATCAAGGTAATTTTGAGTGTTTCGCATAAATGGAGGTAAAATATTTGTAATTTAATGAGAGTTATCTCATCAGCTTACTATTGGAGTTATAACATCTATATCCTTCTACTTCAGTTTCTTCCTCTAAGAGGCAATGATGGTTTCACTATGAATATGCTCAAAGCAAGAACATCTAAAGGTTTTTAGATGATTTAAGTGCATTTTTCTCAAAAATTACAGTTCATTGTTAGAGCATTAAGTCTATACATCATACATTTTTTTATATATAATTTTTCTAATACTTTTCTGTTTCCAAGTTAAGCAAAAAATGGATCCTCAAACATTCGTGCACTTGGTCACCCCTCAAAGTCGCACGCTTGCTGACATTTGTTGTGAATGGGATCAACATGAGAATTATGTAGACAAGAAAAAGATGTTCAAAACTGATATTATGACTACTACTTCTAGGTAGACCTCATTGAAAAATGTAATGAAAATTATGTAAATTATGTAAAGGGCCATCTTACATTACCAAGATACTTCACTAATGTTCTACTTAACGGTAATGGAGAAAATACAGTGTCGAGAATACCTTATTTTTGTGAACAGGTGAAAGAACTAAATCATAAATTTTTATTGCCAAGAACTAAAACAAAATTTTTTATTTTGCAATGAATTTTAAAGAACACAGTAAGATGGACGTTGACATAGTTTATCCAATCTTATTATATTTTCCAGTGATTTATTGTCAATAACTAAACTATAAATTTTATTTTTTAATGAATATTTATTGTCAAATGTTAAACCATAAATTTTTGTTGATCCATATAACTCTTATGTCGTCTATGCAAACATGTTCTTATTGTCAAGTAAGATGACCTTTTACATAGTTTACCCAACCTTATTTCATTTTCCAATGAATTTTAAAAAAAATTAACCAAATCAGTTTTGTCAAGTCATATGATGACTAGCTCCTGTATTTACAATCCAAAAGCTAGTTTTATCTTTGAAAATAGAGTATGTAATATAAGAGTGGTTACCATAATCTATTTGAAATTAGGTGGATTGCTTTTCAGATAATTAATGGTGTTGAACATCAAGCTTGAATTCGCTTAGTTGGAGTTTTGTTTTGTTTCAAGCTCTATTCAACACTTGGGATCCCCTGGGAAATCAAAGAGATACTGGTATGAGAAAAAGTAATGTCAAATTATATATGAAAAAATTTATACAAGTATCTCTTTGATTTCCCATGAGATCCCAGGTATTGAATATAGTTTGAAACAAAACTCAACCATGCACTTTGGAAACACATGATGCACGATGTAGAATATCAAACTGTTGGTCAATACTTCACAACTTTTATTACCCAAACAAATTCCCTACAAGAACAAACTCAAAATAAAATAGTTTATACTTAGAAACATAAATTGCTAACCTACATAAGAAGTCTACCCAAGTGGAAATCTGTCCAAAGAACAACCAAGACAAATTGAGAACCATCTTACTATGAGAGGATTGTCCAACAAGTCTTACAACAATTAAGCAAGAATTCAAATTTGATGTTCAACACCAACAATAATCTGATAAGCAATCCATTTTATATCATAAATTTTTATGTCAAGAACTAAAACATAAATTTTTATTGTCAATAACTAAAACATAAATTTTTATTGTCAAGAACTAAACCATAAATTTTTATTTTTAATAAATTGTTATTGTCAAGAATTAAACCATAAATTTGTGTTAATCCATACAACTCTTATACCGTCCATGAAAACGTGTTCTTATTGTCAAGTAAGATGGCATTTTACATAATTTAGCCAATCTTTATTGCATTTTCCAATAAATTTTTATTGTCAAAAACTAAAACCATAAATTTTTATTTTTCTATCAATTTGTATTGTCAAGAATTAAAACATAAAGTTTTGTTAGTCCATACATCTCTTATAGCATCCAAGCAAACGTGTTTTTATTGTCAAGTAAGATAGCCCTTTACATAGTACACCTCATCTTCATTGCATTTTCCAATGAATTTTTATTATCAATAACTAAATCATAAATTTTATTTTTTTAATGAATATTTGTTAGAAAAAATTAAACCATAAATTTTTGTTAGTCCATACAACTCTTATGATGTTGAAACAAACATGTTTTTGTCTATAATAAAATTGAAATATAATAATGACCCATATTGGAATTTAGAAGACAGCAATCATATTGCCAACCAACTTCAGTAAATCTCTATCATGCTTACTAAATCCATACTCATGCTTCCATTTTATCTTTGTCAACACGTATCTTAAATAATTTTTATCTTAATTTTTTTATCATCAAATAATTTTAAATTGAGGTCTCTAAATCAAATTATAACTCCAATAAAGTTTACACAAACCAAGTCCTATTGCTTAACTATGTGTGTCCCACGTGTCATAAATCACATGATGATACACCTTTTATTTACTTTCTTTTATTTATTTAACTACGTTTCTTCTCTTATTGAGATAAAATTTATATGAGTATTCTATTTTTCTCAATATGTTACGACTAAGTATTGTGCGAGGACAACAAAGAGCCATGGGTTTATGAACAATTAATTTTGATATTATTAATTTTTTAAGTGAAACCAAAAATTGAAAAGTATTTATAAAAATATTTTCATTAAACAAACTCAAATATTTATAATTTCAACTAACATTGTCAAATATTTAAGAAACAACATCAAATAATAACCGTATACTTATGTTCACACCAACTTAAGAGCAAAGTTTATTAATCTTCCACTATAGATCTATTTTTCCATATTTGACTTCTAGATTTATAGAATATAACTTATGCTTAAAGGAATTAATATAGCTTAAGCTACATGTTTTAGAAAGTTTACATTAAAATTGTCTCTTTGAGAAAAAGATTGATGCCGGTAAAAAATCAAAACAAGCAAATATCTTAGAGCGTCTCTAGTAGAGCAACACTTTACTAGTGGAGGTTCAATTAGATAAGAGAAAAGTGGGAAATACTCCAAGCTGCATGCTTACCGGAGCAAAAAAGAAAAGTATTGGTGCATGTACACCAATACCGTAAGAGGGTCGTGAGTAGGGGGAGGCATGGCTTGAAGTCACAAGTAGAGAACTCTATGAAAGAGGCTACACCAGCGTCAGACTAAGTTGTCCCATGTAGCTTAACAAGCTGGCTATACCAACAGTTGTAAGACTTGGAGCAGGTAGGCCATTAGTACCTATCCTCCATCCAGTCACCTAAGTCCATTCTTCTACCCTGGAATAATGGAGCATCCTGGGGATGGATAGCAAGAAGCCCTTCATCAGATAGGTGCTTAAAGTTGTGCACTATATGGCCAAGACTGAAACTCTCTGGCTTAAAAGATGCTCCTGATAGGCCAGTGGCATCATCGCCTCCTGAACAAGAAACACCAGGGCCATCTCCTAGGTGATCGTCATCTAAAAGGGAGGTATCAATATCATCACCATATTCCTTCTCTACTACATGTATCCTAGCTACAAGGTCCTCCATTGTCACCTAGTATATGCAAGAGAGTAAAATAGGTTAAAGAAGCTAATCAAATTCAGACTTATATAGGCCGATCAAAAGTTTTCACAAGCATGCATGATGAAATGAACAACTACACTTGCCCAACCAAGGATTAAAAACTACACTCATGTAAGGCAATACCATCTGCTCATGCCAACTAAAGGTCCTACAAGCATAGATGACAAAACAAATCCATCACAATCACTCGAGTCAAGCTGACTAACCCTTGCTTAAGCGAGGAGGGTCGGCCGAACCTCCTGGGAGAGGTAGGAGAAGGTTGAATAGCATGTATAAAGAGGACATGATATAGGTCATGCAAGCAAGACCGAAGTAACTAGCACACCACACCCGAACAAGGCTTAGGAAAGTTCAAGCTACAAGAGGAGTTTGGGGACAACTTAAACATTCCACCAAACACGAGTAACAAAGCAAGCAAACATATTCACTTGATCAAGAAGTCAACAAGTCCTCATCCAACAAGAAAATGGTGCGACCCTTGCTTAAGCAAGGAGGGTTGGCTGAACCATCAACAAGGGAAGATGTGGAATCGACTCTCACAAGACCAAGTAAGCTGAAAAATACGTGTTTACTATGGAGGCAATACAACAATTGCGTAAGCAATGGGAGAGAAAAAAATCAGCTTGTGAACTCACCTAAAAGGCTATTAAAGCTTTCATTTGGAGAAGGATTTAGAAGGACTCTTACTCAAGTAGCTACCTTGCCTATAACATCAAAGGAAGGCCTAATAGTTCTATGTGAGTTCAAGCTACAAGAGAGGTTTAAAAGTCACATAAGCATTTTGTCGAACACGTGGTGTGTGGAGTTTATGAGGTATCTCACCAAGCATTCTTATCCAAGCAAGTCACAAGGCACTAACATCGATTGCTATGGCCAAGTCCTAGAATATATGAGGAGCTCTATCCCTAAAAATAAAAAAAAAAGAGAAAGGAGCTGCTAGAACCTCACCAGAGTTGGCCGATCGCTGGAGTTAGGCGATAGAGCTTGCCGGTGGTTGCTGGAGGTTGAGGCAAAGCTCGTCGGCATTGGGATGGCCTGCAATGGTCATCTGGTAAGGGAGAGAGGAAGAAGATGGAGAAGCTTGGTGTGAGTTTTGGAGAAATATGGAGGAATGAGAGAGAATAAGTGGGTTTTTCTTACCTTATGAGGTCAAAAGAAAATTTTGATATGGAGAGTCATTCACTCAACTAAGGTTCACATGGTGAAACTTCTTAGTTTGAAATTCAAATTGTCACCATATGGGGAGCATTATTGGAAACAAAAATAATATTTGCCTTTCCACGGTGGTATTTTGGTAACTTCACCTTTTGAGAGTGACCACTTTTGATAATTCTTGGAGCACTTGTCCTTGTGGAAGGTACTAAGGGAAAAACTTTGCCTTCTTAAGGTGACTTAAAAGAAGGTGCAAGTGACTTCATGAAGCACATTACCTCCCTAAGGTGACTAAAGTGAAACTTTGCCTTCCAAAAAGGGACATATGCATATGACTTAAAGGAGGAAGAAAGTGACATGTGCATGTGACTAAAGGAAGGGAAAAAGAGATATGTGTATGTGACTTAAAGAAGGGAGAAAGTGACTTCATGAAGCACTTTGTCTCTCATAAGTGACTTTATGAGCACTTTATCTCCCTTAAGTGACCAAAACAAATATTTTGCCTCCTTGTGGAGGATTTATGCGTATGGCTTGTGGAAAAGGAGGGGAATGACTTTCATAAGCACTTTGTCTCCCTTAAGTGACCAAAATGAATATTTTACCTCCTTGCAAAGGAGTTTATCCATGCGGATTTAAAGGAGGGAGTGGTGACTTCCATAAGCACTTTTCCTCCCTTAAGTGACCAAAAGAGAATTTTAGCCTCTTTGTAAGGGGTTGTGCGTGGCCTTTGAGAGAAGAAAAGTGACTTCACAAAGTACTTTGCCTTCCAAGGGTGAATAAAAGAAAGAGTTTACCTTCTATATGAGGTTGGTGGCTTACTAAAGCATGGCCTTTGCAAAGGGGGTGAGTTCACTTAGGCATTTCTTGCCTTTTGGAAAGAGGAGGGTGAAGACTTTTTCCCTCATCTTGGGAAGGAGCTTCAGATTTATTTTACCTTTGATAGGTGGGAAGAGCGAGCTTACCTTAGAAAGGCATCAAGAGACCGCCTTGCCTTAGAAAGGTACAAAGAGGTCCACTTCTTTCACTTACTTTAGGAGGGTGCAAAAGGCCTACCTCGCCTAAGGGAGGTGTCAAGAGCCTACCTCGCTTAAGGGAGGTTTTAGAGCTTACCTCACCTAAGGGAGGTGTTAAAAGCTTGCCTTGCCTAAGTGAGGTATTGAAGGCTTATCTAGCCTAGAGGAGGTGTTGAAGGCTTGCCTCGCCTAAAGGAGGTGTTGAAGGCTTACCTCGCCTAAGAGAGGTATTGAAGGTTTACCTTGTCTGAAGGAGGTGCCAAGAGCCTACCTCACTTAAGAGAGGTGTTAGAGGCTTACCTCGCCCAAGAGAGGTGTTGAAAGCTCATTTTACCCAAGGTGGGAGCTAGAGGCTTACTTCACCTTAGAAGGGTGTGAAGAGCCTTAAGGAGTCATAAAATGCTTACTTTGTCTTGAGGAGGTTCAAAGAACTTACTTGCCTCAAGAAGGTGCAAGAGCTAGGCAAGGTGTTAGAAAGGCTATGAGACCATGCACGGTCAAAGGAGATAAACTCGGGCTCCGAATTAATAGAAAGAATTAAGCCCTGTAAACTAGGCGATAAGGGTGGTTCTGCTACAAGATAAGGTAATTGGATTAGAAGAGATTGTATGATTCAAGCATGAAAGATTAGTTTTGAGCTCAAATGCCACATGGTGTTTGGTATTCAATGTCGAACCTATCCTGAGTATGTGAAAGATATGTTAAATTGACTAATGACTTGTAGGAGAGTCAGTTACGCACAATGCAATTGAATTACCAAGTATTTTGCAACTATATACTATACATATTATTCTACACAATGCCACATTTTTTATTTTTGGATAGGATATGATATTGTCAGAGTAATTTAATGTCATATCGATTTTTGTACGATACATATTATCAAAGTAATTTGATGTCATATTGATTTTTATACCCACACAATCCCCCATTTCTAAAGTTTGATGTGAGTTCTATTATGGATCCACGTGTGAGTTAGATCTTCTCTGGTTAGATTGACAGAGATCTTAACCTATTGTTTATGCCTCTATAATAATTTTTGTACTGAACAACGTCGACCACTAATGTAAAGAAGCAAAAATCTCCATCCGAGAGTGAATATGCCACAAACAGTGGTGAATGAAATATTAGATAAGTTGGTGGTCATTCAAAAATAGATCGCAAGAACCAAGAGAATAATTTTTTTATGAATTTTCTTATGCAAGAAGTCTGTCATTTATTATGTTTTGTCTCATATTAATTAAGATAAAGTTTATGAAAATATAGTCCTAATTGGACTTGAGATAAGCCCAAAACAAAATTATAAATTTCTAAACAGATTTATCTTCTAAAGATAAATCTATATCATAAGAAACTTCCTAAATAGACCAAATTTTTTATAAAAAAATTTAGGAAAAAGTTTAACTTTGATACCTGTGGTTTGACAAATTTTGCATGGTGATCTTGTGGTCCTAAAACACAGCTCGTGATCCTGAGGTTGGTTAATTATTGTACGACGTAGTCTCGGGACAGATTTGAGCCAAAAAAACCCTCTAAACTTAAAACTAAATATCATTTTCAGTCCCAAAATTTTTTAAATATTCTAAAGATCCCCTCTTCCTCCTATTTTCTTTCACATCTTCGTGGTAACCAAGGAGTATAAGAGCTTCAAATGGTCAATGTAGTAACCAACCTTACCTCCAAGTTCACAGTTACGAGCCTTTGCAACTGTCTTAGCAATGGCGACCATCGCAAACCTCCTCGACTATGTGCATATGATCAGAGACACATTCACATGCAGAAGAAACTGAGGCACTTGCGAGCTCTTCCCTTTTAGAACAGAAAATTGCCAAACGAAATAGAAACCATCAACGTCATGCATGAAATGACATCACATTGACGGATATACGACAAGAAAAATAGCGAGACAGAGAGAGAAAGGGAGAGGAAGAGTACCACAGTCAACCTCCTTAATGATGAGAATGACACGATTCTCGAGTATATGTGAGGAAGAAGAAGAAGATGAGAGAGAAGAAGAAGAAGAGACATGAGAGAAAAGAGGAGGAAGAGGGGATCTTTAAAATATTTAAGAAATTCTGGGACTGAAAAGATATTTAGTTTTAGGTTCGGAGGATTTTTTTGGCTCGGATCTGTCCCGAGACTACATCGCAAAATAATTGACCAACCTCAGGATCACGAGTTGTATTTTAGGACCACAGGATCACCACACAAAATTCGTCAAACCACAGATATCAAAGTTAAACTTTTCCCAAAAAATTATCCAAATATGTTATTTCCTAGATAGTTTAAAACTCTAAAAAATTGAAAATAAATTACTTCATAACTTTAGCACCTTTAACAATGTGTAGGGGTTCTTATTCGCTTCTTGGTCACCAATATTCTTCAACAATTGCCTTGAGCTCAAACTTCTTGATAATAGTCATTGAACATAGCTTAAAGTTTTTTACATCTTGTTCTTATGACTGGTTTAATTGACAATTGAACTTAATCTTTTAGTATTTTTGTTGTACTGGCATGATTCATATCAAAGTTAAAATTCATGCAAAATTATTTAGTACCTAAACATTTATTTGTAAACTAATTAGTCAAAATACCTAGAATCAATTTGAAGACCATTGTAACTTCCTGAAAATGTATGAAATGTTAAAGATCAATTTAAAGTCATAGGAAAAATAGATAAGTAGTCGAAACATCTTCTTTTGATTCTAATAATACTAAAATCAGATTGTATGTTCGTAAAAAAAACGGGCACTCAGTGAAGAAAAGACGAGTAGAGATCGAACCCAAATAGCAAATTTACAAGCTAAAGAGAAAGTAATCATGAAAGAGCTCAATTTGAATCATTCCACAGAATACCTCCAAGTTGTAAATTCTATTACGACCTGTTTGTAAACATAAAAAATAAGGGAAAATAATTCCTTTCTTGAGTTTTAAAAAATTGAGTATGTTTGGAACTATTTTTAACAAGGAAAGTGATTATTTTCTAGACTCAAACTCTTGATTTTAATTCTTTCTAAAAGAGGTCGGAATTGCTAAGACCAAAATAGAATTATGCATAAAATACCAATTGTACCCCTAGCCAAAAATGAAAATTACCAACTTTTTCTCTTTTCTCTCTCTCGACAATCTCCTTTCTCCCTAACTCCAAATTTTGGCACTCCTCTTTTCTCCTAACTCCAAATTTCTTTGGATGGCGACATGAAGCTGACCTCTAGCGACATCGAGCTGACCTCCGATGACTCATTGCTCTGGCAATAGGTAGCTCACCTCTGATAACTCTCAGATATAAGTCTTCAACAACTATCTTTTTATTTTTGGATTTGACCTAGAGGCAAAAAGGAAGTGTTGTTAATGGTGGTCTTTAAGCTCAGATGTGTAGTTTTCATGATCTTTCATCGATAACTCCATCTGGATATCTGTTTGAAAGAGTTTTACGACTTTGGGTGTTAAGGGCTTTGGGTTTTAGGGCTGTAATGTTGGTTCTTTCAAGTATGGTTTTCTACACAGCTTTAAGAACCATATCTTATCAAAGGTTACCCTTTACATGTAACACTAGCGTAACTGGTCAATTACCATCACCCGGAAAGCTATAAGCAAAGAAGGCAATAGTTGTGCAAACAGAGATACCATCAAGCTAACAGTGATCTATTAATGTTAATTGAGTGCAGCTTAGTTTTATCTTGGAACTAAGGAAGGGGAAGGGGAAGGAGCAACGAGGAAGGAGAGAAGAGAGAGCAAGTCAACTACAGTCAAAGCATCAAGTCTTCGCCTCTGTTCCAAAAGTAAATTATTCCCTTTTTTCTTTATGTATATTAATATTTTTACAGTCTATTATATTGGATTTTGTCTTGGTGTTCAAGATTTTTGGTTCCTTTGGTAGGAGTCATAAATTTGTATATACCTTTGCCAACTACTTCATCTTCACCTAGATAGGAGTTTTGAATTGGTTCACCATTATCAATTATCTAAGAATTTTGATCCTCAAGAGCTTCAACATAATAGTAGACTTCATACTTTGTACCAGTAAGGTTAATAATTTTATCAAAATTTTTAGTAAAAATCTTACAAATCAAAAGATCTCCCATTGTAATCCATCAATTGATTCTCATTTTATCTTCATGTTGTCTTCGAGTTTCAAATCTACTCCATCAATAAAATAGGTCTCTTTATAATCGCAAGATCGTAAATTATAATTTAACAAGTTCAGGAAATATTTCATTATCAAAATATAAATAAATATTTACAAGTTAATTGATAAAATCCATTTTTCAAAATTCCCGATCAAGACCATGAATATCTTTTAAAGTAAGATTATAAATCATAGAACCATAGTAAGATTATAAATCATAGAACCAAGCGTCTTTAAATTAGCTCAAAAGGGACTAAACTATGATGTCCAAAAACTATCTTGGACGAGACTAAACTATGATGTCCAAAAACTATCAAATGATCTACGAATGGGAAAATTCACAGACCGGCAATCTGAGGCAGCAGCAATGGTGGCTGGAATAACCGCCGAAATGTGGGATGACATCAGACCAGCTTGTGACTTATGAGGTGACTTGCAACGGTGGTTTCTTTTTAGATTAATGGATCGAACATGAAAGGGTCGAATACAACGATGACGAAGCTAACTCTTGATACTAAATATCAATCCTTAATCTATTAATTTTAGTTTTGTGAATCCGTGAAAATCACGATAAAAGTCTAATATATTTACAAGTATAATATAGTTTCCGAAACTTATTAATTACAATCATAATAAAAATAAAAATCATAGTAACAAATCTAAATCATAACGATAATTTATAAATATATCCACAATTCTTATCTCGATCATCATCATTTAGCTTAATAAATTTACAAGTATAATATAGTTTCCGAAATATCATACGTAAACATAACTAAAGGTAACTAATATCCGGACGTGGCCATTGATATAACACTTGAGCTAACTTCTTGCCGGTTAACAGAAAAGGTTTAAATGTGAGTATCTTCAGTTGCAATCCTTGTTATATCTTTGCTGGCAAGTTCCCCGAATTTGAAATTTTTAATGTACCAAAACAAATGCCAAAACAAATAGTAACCTACAAAGCTGATGATCCAACGGAATTTGATCTGCGGAAAGAAAAACAATATCCATATATGTATAAATTTTGTGAGGATAATGTCACAAAAATGAATTGTATAAAACATCAAAATTAAAGTAAAGTTTTTCATATTTTCTGATATTGTACCATGATCAACTTTGTTTGAGGGGCAGGGTGGTTATAATACATGTTATGTTATTGTTCGACACAAAATACACGATGTAAGTATGAATTAATTTATGGTGCGGATATAAAATTTTCTATATATAATATATATGCATATTACATAATTCACTTTTTTTAAAAATATTATTAGAGTTGTTATGATGATTGTGATATAAAATAGTTATTATCCATAAAAAATTATTTCAAATATGCACAAAAGTGCATTACATTTATCATGTCGTTAAGTATTCCAATTCTCGAAAAATTCGTAAAAGACATTTAACTATCTAGAAAATACTAGATAGATAATATCACTGGCACAAATATCTCAAGTCACTGGGCTCTCGGCATTACATTTTTTTTATATTTTGCATCAATCATTTTTTTTGGAATTTTGAAATGTCCCTATCTCATTGAGATAATAATTTATTTGCTATAATCTTAGTCATAGGTATGGAAATTCAATACGGATGTGAACTTATTTCAATTCGGATGTGGCAAATGTGAAAAGTGTCGAAAAGAATTAGAATCAGTAGAAACATCGCTGAGGAAGCAAGGGACGGGGGAACGTGGACCTTAGGCTTTACAGCTTGCAAAAGATGGATTATGAATTTATTAGAGAACTTTCAGGAACTCCCTCACTGTTTTTCCATGCAATTTTCCAAGTCAAGGATGAGCTTAGCATATTATTATCCTTTAATTGCTTCCAAAGTCATCCCAATTTTGCCTTTTTCTCACTTTACTATGTGTATGCTCCTTCTCTTGCTTCTAATAGGAATAAAAGAGTAGCCGAAATTTTTTGAGGGATTTTAGCTATCGTAAAAATTAAGTAATATCTTTAATTAAGAAAAACAAATTGATTTTGTTTTTTTTACCACCTGATAAGTGATATCCGAAGAAGAAAACCCGACAATCCGTTCGGCTTATGGGCCAGTGTTATCCAGAAGCCCAATCTGTATCAAATTAGTAATCTTTCTAAAAAAGTAACCAGAGACTTCCATGTGTGGGCCCAAGCCGTCGTGGATTAATGGGTCAGTGGAACCTGCCACTAGGCCCAGTGGCATTAACTGTATGCCGTTTGGTGGACCCACGAAACGTGACTGGGACCAATCCAATATCTGGTGGACCTCTTTCTCTGTCCACGCCTCTTCACTAACAAACACCCATTTTTTTCCCTTAATTATTACATTGATAAAATAAAAACTTTTAATAAATAGATAGAATGCGTATAAATGATGGAAAATATATAAATAGAAAATTTTGTATCATGGTTTGGTGTTGTATATGTTTGACATATAAACGTAAGATAAATCTTGATTAGATGTGCGTCCTTTGTTAACTATACTCGTGCTTCATAGGAGTGGGATCCTATTAAGAAAAAGGTAAGCAAATCCATAAAAAGAGTCTCACTTTTTTTTGTTTACCTTTTTGGTCTCGGAATCTATTGGTCAGGTTGATGATGGGATCCAAAAAAGTATTCGATAATTGATTAATTAAGCGAGTTTGTTGATTGACCACCAACCAGTGCGATCTAGTCCGCTTTATATTAATATATTATGTCCCACTGTATGTTCACCCTATTAGGGGTATGATTTTAGACGTAGATCAATTATAACTTTTCGGATAGTCTCGATTAAATAATTTATAAATTTGAATTAAGTTCAGAATATAAATCTTACAAATTTGCATGGATTGCGAAATTGAGATGTTGGTCTTCCTTCTTATCCAACTGGTACTATTCGGACATTGGCATATTCTTCTACTTTTTTCCAGACAATGAACTAGGATGGAACCGCTTTCTTGGATTTTGTCTTTTTAAGTCGACCAAGTTCGAAAAGAACAAAGGAGATGGGCTGCGCAGAGATTAGAAAGGTCCCTCTCCTCCTCCTCCTCGGAGGGGGACATCACATACATCCGACGGGAACACTTCAAATAAAATTTTGAGAGCCGATGGTTGAAAACAAAGTTTTACCGACTACCGACCAATGAATAGTCCAGCCAGAAGTCGCTTTACTAAAACAGGCAAGCATAATTACTATTTGTGTCTAATACAATTGATTAGACAAGTACACAAACTTCCAAATCTCCAAACTCACTCAAAATTTGACAACAAATTTATTATTTATAATACAAATTTTATAAAGTAAATAGTTCACATCCTCTTAAAATGTAACTATTTTGTAATAATTTATCTGAAAAATATCACATTCATGATATATTTTTTAAAAATTAACAACTTTAATTGTACTACATCAATATGAAATACTCAATTTTTTTGGAAACCAATTCGAAAAAACTTCAAAATTGAGAGAATGTACCCCGAAGTAAATTCAGGATTGCATGAAAAATATCTTTAAAATAAAATACCTTAAAAAAGATTTATACAATTTTTCAGAGATATTTTTTGTTTTTTTAATGTGAATTAATCTTTTATTCACAGTGTAATAAATATTTTTTGTTTTGTCACGGAAATGAATTTCTCACAAGAGAATAATTAGTAACACCAAAATCAACTTACTGACAAACAGCTAATTACAAATTACTAGTAATTGCCACCAATATGCCAAATCCAAACGCATCATCATCACCACCTTACTTACCTCTAAATGGAAAAAATAAAGGAAACGCGTCATCATTCCCACCTACAATATAATATTTTTCTCAAAACGGGCGCTAAACATTGCCGTTTCATCTACTTCCTCCTCCTCCTCCTGTTTCCTTCCTTCCCACTATCCATTTCACACACTCACATCGGATTCCAGTTAAGAGACAGGAAGCAACTCTGGCTTTCCTTAGTATAGTTGGTCAATTGGGTTTTATTCTAAGTGTATTTATTTATTTACTTCATTTATTTCTTCCTCCAATGTTCCTTGTCTGAGTTTCAGACGACTCTGAATTTAGGGGTAATTATTGTAACAAAGGAACACATTCTTTGTGGCTTTCCAGTGTGAAAGGGACAAACTTTTTAGCTTGTTTGGTTTTGTTTTTGTTCTGTTTTCTTTTGAGTGTTGTGTCTCTGTGATGTACTTGGGGAAGTATATGCGGAATTCTAACAGGCATTGTTAAAGAAATGGGGTGTTTTTCTTGTATAAACCCACACCGGAGAGACATTAAGATCGAAGTAAAGGCCGGCCCCCGGTCCGGTTCTCATCAATCTTCGGTGCCCGGAGGTTTATTTCCTTCTATGTTCTATGTTTTTGTGTTGTCTCTGTTGTGGTTTGCTGCTGTTCTTGAAAAGTTTCTCATTTGGCTTAAAAGTTTGTGCCTTTTGGATATGAATGTTTTCCTTGTGTGGGAATGGGATGCAGTGAGCCGGAACTCGAAAGGCAATGGCAGTAAGAAGAACATCCCAAAGGACGGAAACCCTGAGGGTGCTCGTAGTTTCACCTTCCGAGACCTTGCGACCGCAACTAGGAATTTTAATGAGGTGAATTTGATAGGGGAAGGAGGTTTTGGGAGGGTTTTCAAAGGTCTTCTTAATTCTGGCCTGGTAAATGCTCTTTTTGAATCCAATGCAGCTGATTTCGAGTTTCTCTTGCTCTGCCTTATTTACCATTCATTATTGTTGTTGATCTGTGATGATGACAAGGTTGTCGCGGTGAAGCAACTTAATCACGATGGCCTCCAGGGGTTTCAGGAGTTTATTGTCGAGGTCCTCATGTTGAGCCTCTTACACCATCCGAATCTTGTCACCTTGATCGGGTATTGCACCGCCGGCGATCAAAGGCTATTGGTGTACGAGTATATGCCAATGGGCAGCTTGGAACATCATCTTTTTGGTAAGCCTGTTGAGTGATTAACTGCTGATGGTAACAGATATTATTTCATGTTATTCTTAGTTTCTTGTGTCAAATAAAAGAAGTAGGGATCCAGATTATCCACTATCTCGGCAATCGATATATTCAAAAGGAAATCCAGATTTTATCAGCTTCCTTTGAGTAAGAATCCTTTGGGACCTCCATCTATCGCTGGGAAGAGTTGAAAACCATGTCCGAGGGAGAAGATAATTGTTTTAGAAACATTTGCTATTGCCTCATGTTTCCCAAGATTTCGTTCTGTAAATGCCTATTACATACTTACTGTTATTGGCATAATTCTCCCTGGGGGGTTGGCTGTTCTTTGACATAGATGCTTGTGATTCATAGATTTGGATGTTGGCAAGGAGCCATTGAGTTGGGCCACTCGCATGAAGATTGCCGTCGGTGCTTCTCGTGGACTCGAGTACCTACATTGCAAAGCAGATCCTCCGGTCATCTACCGTGACTTGAAATCTGCCAATATCTTGCTTGACAACGATTTCAATCCGAAGCTATCCGATTTTGGACTTGCCAAGTTGGGACCTGTGGGTGATAACACGCATGTTTCAACCAGAGTTATGGGTACCTATGGATACTGTGCTCCGGAGTACGCAATGAGTGGGAAATTGACCCTCAAATCTGATATTTATAGCTTTGGTGTTGTCTTGTTGGAACTAATCACTGGGAGGAAGGCAATAGACCGTTCTAAGAAGCCAGGAGAACAGAACTTAGTTGCCTGGGTGAGTTGAAACTGATTTGCTTCAGTAGAGTTTTGAATTTCCATGCATGTATTTTTAAAGTTGGATCCATTGGCAGATGATTTCTCATTTCTTTTGTCTTCTCCTCAGTCATCGCCATTTCTGAAGGACCAGAAGAAGTTCTGCCATTTAGTCGATCCCGAGTTGCAAGGGCAATACCCTCGCCGTTGTTTGAACTATGCGATTGCTATAACTGCAATGTGTCTTAACGAGGAAGCTCATTTCCGGCCTATCATCGAGGATATTGTTGTTGCTCTCGAGTACCTCGCTGCACAGTCTCTAGGCCCAGAACGGAAAAGAGCTAGAAAGGAATTCAACTTGTCGTTATCACCTTCACCGCAGGGCAAGGATGTGGTGTCTTCGCAACAGGATTCCAGGAGCAGATTCTCTGCTTGAGATGTTCCTTCCAGAAACCTTCAGATCCTTGTAAGTCACTGTCAGATTATGTGCTCTCATTTCCTCCAGGCAGGAGCTATAACAAAGTGATTCTCAACTATTTGCTCTCATTTCCGAGGTGCATTATCCTACTACCACCAATAGTTGCTGAACAACAACGGATTTAATAGCATATACACATACTCCTTGAACAGATGCCTCTCTCCAGACTTGTAACGACACCTTTTAATTGAATCCCGTCTTGTTCTTTTGATCCCATTGCCTAGAATCGATCATCTTTTTTACTATTCGAACATTGCATTTCCCGTGCATTTCACACCCGCCATGTGCAGTTTCTCTGGTTTGACCCGGAATTGCAGCGATCCTGCACGTTTTCGGATCTCAGAACTGGTGGCATTGTTGTGGTTATTGTTATCACTTTTAAGTGAGTGTGAGCTTGAAACCATCTCTTATTACTTGTTGCTGCAGGTTTTTTCGAGTTTCTTCGATGCAAATTAAGGTACCTGATGCTGCTTCTCCGTGGCGAAAGTAGATAGATGTATATGTGTCATGTACAGTGGTTTTGAGGAGATTAAAGTTCAATGGATTGATCTACAAAAAGAAACATTTTGGAGGTTTATCTGATGGATGGATGGATTCTGCTTTTTCCATATTTAAATGGCACCATTCAAATCAGCAGTAGTTAATTCCAGTAATGAATTGCCGGCCGTAGAAACAATTGTCCAGTTGGCTCAAGTGAAGAAGTCAGATACACAACGCGTTTGAAGTCCAAATCAGACAGCGTATGTCTTTGGAATATTTCTATGTTTCCTTTTGTAATATTTTCAGCTGAAAAATAGTGAATTTGAATAATTATGTTGGAAAGGAAGGAAGATAATCAATCTAACGGTGGATAGTGTGGATTACTGATATTTTTTTTGTGAAAAAATTGTGGGAGAAATTGTTTCCACAATTCCGGCTCTTGGAGGAGCTTTTTGGAGATTCGAACCTCCTACATCATGCTTAAGGACTGATCCCCTATCTGCCGGACCATACATGCGGTGATACAAATATTACTTGGTCAGTGTCTCTAGACTTCCAAGCAGCAACGGTTCCACGGGGGAGCACTCAGAAGTCGTACTTAGTGGCCCCTCTTCTTAATGATTATGCTTTGACGAGGACAAACGAGCCACTTAATTAAACTTTGTTTGGTTAATATATTGAGACACTCATTAATTCATGTTAAGTGGAATGCGAATTCACCTAATGTGGTTGGCTAATATCTTGAAAAGGGATAGAGGAATAAAGTGGGCCGATTGAAGCAAATGCCGAAGAAGGGAACCTTTAGTGTTAAGATATCATCTATCTATTAGCATTTGTTTTAGTTAGTTATTTTTCTTTTATTATTTATAAGTTGACAATTAGTGCTTATGGCACTATAAATGTAGTTCACTTGTTTACAATTGACAAACCTTTTAATATAAATGTAATTTGCTTGTTTACAATTGACAAACCTTTTAATAGATAATACTAATTTACGTATAAACAAAAGTCGAATAAAAAATTTAGATGTTGGTGATTTTTTTTAGCAATTATTGAATATTACTAAATGTTATTCTGTTTCGAAGGTATGCTTGCTTGCACTAGTGAATAATGCAAGCCAGAGTAAATCCACTTCAATTTTTATGGTGACTATACATGATCCATATTACTTAAATAAATAAATTGCAAAATTTTAATCATACAATTATTGGTATGAGCCATGATCGTACCAATAAGCATGTTTTTTTTTTCTTCTAATGCGTCCTTTTCAGTGACACCTACAGATATTTATTTCCTCAATTTTTAATACAGTTGAGACCCAGTCTCGTAATCTATCAGGGGATAACAAATAATCTCACAGGACATGACATGACATGACAAGACTAATTCAAATCACACTGAAAGCTTTTAAATGACCGCTACTCTCATATGAGAGATATCTTTATTTATTTTATACATCATTAATTTTCTTGCTTGGAAAAAATAAGGGTTCAACGATCAATTATCAAGTCAATAAGCATAAGCTTGGTAAGCAAGCAAACTAACTCACAGATTCATCAATCTAACTAGTTGTTTATTTATCCTTAGTCGGCAAGTAATTTCCTGGAGGAAGTCCTTAATTATAGAATTAGCTAGGAGACCTCACCAAGTCCATATAATTAAACTAATGGTCAAGTGATTCGATCACAACCACTCATATCTTTATGTTAGATTATATTATAAATGCGACGGGCCACATGGCCGTTGACTTGGCTCTAAGAAAATCAATATTACTACAACATTTACAACTTAGTTTATGCCAAAACATTAACAACTTACTTATCATGCATAATTCACTCGTACGAATTTACAATCATAAACTTCATTAAAATCCCGACACGACAAAACACATTCGAAAAAACTGTCAGTAAATAGTATTAACAATAACATTGCATATACACAAATACACCTAGCTTCATGTTTCCTTTCTCAATTCTCACCGTACTTGTGTTTCCAAGACGCATATCCATGTGTGTTAAGCAGTGTGAATTCGTGAATTAGCTCAGTTAATATAAGTGATTTCCGGGTTTGAGTTATCGAATTGAAGCGTATTCAATTGTGGGCCAAACCATTTCGGACTCTAGAATGTCATGCATATTTAAACAAGTGTATGACAAATAAGTCAAAGGTTCCTTGGGGAGGATGGATTTGAAAATTTGAAGATGCTGATATATATGCACACACATTTATATAATATAATATAACATAACATTTAGACTACAGTAGGGCAAATAAGTCAACAAGGAAAGGGTACGTAAAGGAATAAATAGAGGGGATGGTCGGGTTGTTTCGTGGCTGTTTCATCTCCCTTTCTGGGTACCTGTAGATTGAGAACCCACAATTGCCCACTAATTCCCATTAAAACACTCTCTACCCTTTTGTTAGCTTCGATCCCAAATAAGAAATAAGATCCAACATGGGAAACTGTTTGGCTACTCGCGTCAATAACCATCAGAGCCCACCTCCCACCAACTCTCTGCCTGCAGGTAAACAAACCAGTCTAGAATTTGAACTTGATTTCGTAATAATTGTAACTATCTCTTCTACGTTATCTTTTCATGATCTATAATAATTTATTTTTTTTTTTGTCTATCAAACAGAATCATTAGGGAAGCACCATAACAAACATAACAAGCAGCAAGTGAAGGGAGGAGAAATATCGTCGGCCGCGTCGCGAAATGGCCGCCAGTCCCGTCAAGATTCGGTTGCGTCCACGAGAAGCAACAGCGGCTCCTCGTCGTCGCGAGGGAAAGGGAAGGGGGAAGGAGGAAGTAGTAGAGGAAAGGATGAAGGTGGGGGGAGCAGCAAGTTCAACACACCGAACCTCAAGATGTTCACCTTGTCGGAGCTAAGGAGTGCGACCAGGAACTTCAGACCGGACACCATGTTAGGAGAAGGAGGGTTCGGTCGGGTTTTCAAAGGATGGATTGACGAGAAGACGTTGGCCCCTTCTCGAGTCGGTGTCGGGATGGCCGTCGCCATCAAGAAATCTAACCCCGACAGCGATCAGGGTCTCCGGGAATGGCAGGTAAGTAATATTTTCTATTTTCATCAACAACAAAAAAAGAATTTGAAGTTAATATATATATATATATATAATATATATATCATCAAGGATTATTGAATACCTATCTTAGGAAAATGCATGTGAAAAATTAGTGCAATGTGAATTCATGACAATGGAAAACTCTAATGTCGCCAATAATTGTGAAGATTATTGAGCATTCACATTAAATATTTTAGCCCATGTTTTGGGTAGAGCCGTAGAGGATATTTTTCTTTTTTCTAAGCGTAGACCAGAATTTTTATAATCCTTGAAATAAATGGTAGTTGACTTGTTGACGAAGATATGATTTTCAGCTAATGTAAAATGACTCCGTCCATCTATACCTACTGATTTAATTTCTCTACATGCAATTAATATTATTTTATTGACATTAATTAATCGGCCAACACAATTATTTGCTGTGGATTGTTGACCGGGGCAATCTCTCAAATATGTTCAATGAATTCACATCGGAAAGCGAGACTCTGTATTAATTTAGGATTCGGTCAAGATCGTACTTATACTATATGGTCCCATAGAAGAACCGAATTAACGTGGCACACATTAATAATATATGGTTGCAGGCAGAGGTAAAATTTTTGGGGAAATTTTCTCATCCGAATTTGGTGAAGCTATTTGGTTATTGCTGGGAGGAAGACCAGTTCCTCCTGGTCTACGAGTACATGCAGAAGGGCAGCCTCGAAAACCATCTCTTTAGAAGTAAGCACTTACAACATAAATTAAACAACGTAATTTATGACTATTGATATTGACGCGTTCCAAAAATTCTATATTTTTTTATTGAGATAGATCATAACTATATATTGTTTACATGTATAGATGGAGCAGAACCACTGTCATGGGAAATTCGGCTTAAGATTGGAATTGGAGCGGCTCAAGGGCTTGCGTTTTTGCATACATCGGAAAAGAGTGTGATCTACCGAGATTTTAAGACCTCCAACATTTTGCTCGACTCTGTATGTCTTCTTCTGGTTCAAAATCTCTGTCCTAAAATGAACAATTACGTTGACTTGTTGTTCTCATCATGGTCCCTTCTTTCCCAATTACAATTATTACAGGAATACAATGCCAAGCTCTCAGATTTTGGATTGGCTAAATTGGGCCCAATAAATGGCAACTCCCACGTCACCACCCGAATCCTAGGCACGTATGGCTATGCCGCCCCCGAATACGTAGCAACCGGTAAATTCTCATTTCTTACATGTCAAGACTTGTTGGTAACTTTTTCTAGTACTAAATTATTTACCAAAAAAATTGGCATATTAACAAGTTGTTATAAATACAATTTGTTACACTATTAGTGCATGAAACTTAATGTTGGATGCAGTATCTAGGGACTTTATTCACACACGAGCATTCAAATATATTGATAAACATGTATTATAAAATCGAATAAGTGGATATGAACAACCCAAAAATTATTTCTAGTAAGTAATATGACAATAACTTTCTCGTGAGAAGCTAAACGTTTAATTATTAATTATTCTCCACTTCAGTAATTTTCCAAAGTTACGTGGGTTCAAGATATTTATATTTATAGTGCTTATATTGCAAAAGAGAATGTAATAAATTTTATACTGTGATGTTTAAAAAAAGTTAACAAAAATGCGGATAATATTCATTTTTCATAAAATAAAATAAACAAACAATAAATAAATATATGATTATGATTTCTTCTTATGAATTTTTCTCTAACGGAAAAAATGGAATAATTAATTTACCACCTGGTTCAAGAAGCTGACTAACTTTTCTGGTATAAAATCAGCGAAAATCATGGTTATTTTTTTAAAAAAAAATTATTTTCGAGATCCAATTCAATTAATTATATATGATATACTATAATTAGATAATAAACACATGGACTAATGAAATGTCACACTTGTACACTTGTAATAAATACATTGATAGGGATATGCCAAGTCATCAAATGACTTGGTATGTATGGACCAACATAATTGTTTTATTAGTGCCGGTAAGCACACGCCTGTTAAAATGATCTATGAAAATACATAACTAAGGCACGAAGTTAGGTGTATTCCAGGTCCTGAATTCTATATTATAATTGATCGTAAAATGATTCTGATTAGCTATCTTGCACTGTCAATTCTAAAAAATTATAACTTTTAGTGCTGGCGACCTTGCGAAGTCCAATGAAAATAATTAAAATATTTTATTTTTTTGGTGGGAAATTAAAATATTTTATTTGAGTCAAATCTGAATTAACATAAGTTATAATATGCCGGGTCCCTAATCTCATTTTCTCACCGTTGAACAGGTCACTTGTACGTGAAAAGTGATGTATACGGCTTCGGCGTGGTGCTGCTTGAATTGTTGACGGGTCTACGGGCCCTGGACCAAAACCGGCCATCTTCCGAGCACAACTTAATAGAATGGGCAAAGCCATCTCTTTCCGTGAAGAAGAAGCTGAGGAAGATTATGGACCCGAGCCTTGATCACCAGTACTCCATCAAAGCCGCCATGCTAATAGCCAAGCTCGTGCTTCATTGCTTGGAATCCGACCCCAAGAACCGGCCTTCCATGGAAGAGGTTCGAGACGAGTTAATAAGCGCGAGCTATATAAAAGAGATGGCCCCACCTTGTAAGAATAAAGGGAAAAGCCATGGTGATAAAGATAGTCCTAAGAAGTCTCCGAGGCCCAGAAATAATGGGGTTGGGGTTAGGGTCCATCCTCCCTCGGCTAGCTCAACCTGGTCGAGAGTGTAACGTATAGTTCGGGACAAACTTTCGTACTATGAAATTATTAAAACTGTATTATTATTCGAACAGTCTCTTCGTCTTTATAGAACACACACTAATTTTGATTTGTTGTTACCCAATACTGTAGCGAACATATAAGAATATGCAACAGACAATATAGTTCATAATGTATTAGTTGGAATTTTATTTCCCGGGCTATCTTAAAAATGTTATTTGAACCGAGGAATCTCTTCTAAGAAAAAAACCGAGGATCTGGATCACCGTAATGACGAGATTAAGATGTATGATTGAACATGGGGGCACGCTCCCACACCTCGCTGACCGACATTTTTTTTTCTCTCCCATTGAAATTATGGACGGCTTAATTATTTTCTGGAGTCATGCCTTATAGTTAGATGCGGGTTGCTTCTATTTATATATTTACAAGATCCCTTTGAATTTATCTTAAGGTTTTTTATCACAGGTAATTTTTTTATTAAGGTTCTTACCAAGATTATTTGACCACCAACACGGCCAGGCAGGCAGGCTGCAGCTTTAGTATGGTGGAGGCAAATTTAAACAAGTTATAGGAATATTTTCAATTAAGGAAAAAAATCTTTCCATAACAAATTATATATATAATATGGTCCACATAATCTACTAATTTGGTGGACAACATAATACTCAATTAAAACCTAAAGTATTATGAGAATATTGTCTGCTATCGTGGACTCGTATTATTATCTAAATATTGTAGTTACACATAATCATGAAATTGTAATATTCTTTAATGATGGTAATAAAAATTATAAATAAAACAATTTTTAGGTTCCTAAATACACTCACACATTCAACTTATCACATCATTACGAGTGAAAACAAAAGCTTAGAAGAGGTACTAAAAATTTAAGCCCAAATTAAATCTCTTCGGAAACCACCACAATGACGGAAGGTAACGTGATCTTTTTATTTTCGCTTTTTTACTTGTTCTATTATTTAGAACACGTCCATGTTGTGTCCTTGTTCATAGCTGTGTTAGTTTCTTCTAGTTTTTTCATGAATATGTATCATTTTGAAAATTAAGATCATGAATCTTTCTATTATTATTATTATTATTGTTATTATTGTTATTATTGTTATTATTGTTATTATTATTATTATTATTATTATTATTATTTAATTCTGGAATTTAAAATCATTGAAGCTGTGGAGGAACTATGGACAGGGTTTTCGAAAGCCGGTTCACGGGTCGAAGTTTTGAGTCTTCTACGCCCAAAAGAACCTCTTTTATCTCTTCTTTCTATGGTTTTGCTCTTTATAAAACCAAGAGATGTCCCCTTTTTGCTGAGATTCGGCAGGGACAAAAACTAAAATGGCAAGTCCTTTTCCAACTTTTACTTTTAGAGAAATTACATGTCTTTTAGTGTATGATATATTATTAAATTATATGGAAACACTTTGTTCTTTTTTGGAAAAACAGAATAAATAATATTCATGTGTTATTCATTTTATTAGTGTTACTTATGCAACATTCAGTTTTTAATTATTATTGCAAAGTTTAGTTTATATATGTTATTATTGTTGCAATATTTAATTTAAAATATTGTGTTGTTCTACTATTTATTTGTTGAATAATTATTATTTTATTATTAGTAATCTACATATAATCTTTAGGAAACTAATAGGTAACTCAATATAATTTCAGATTTTGTTTTAAACCTTGTTGGAATAATTGACAATAAAATTTAATTATTTGAGATTTAGTGATCTATTTAATCGACCCACATGCATTAAGAAATGGAACATAACTCAATAGTTTTATTATGATAGTGTGAATATTATGAAATCAGAATTTTAGTTCACAAGTAATTTTATGTCTTTAGATTCATTTAAAAATATGGTTTATATTTATAAAATATGATATTTTTGTTAACTTCAAAAGAAGTTTAATAAGCATGTCTATTTTATAAATTGTAGTTGGTCAATCTATTAGTACCTCTAATATAAAGTCTGAATTGTCTGAACTCAAGGATGATAATGTTAAAGTGTAGAAAGAAAAAGTTTTTCTTCATTTGGATGGATGAATATTGACTTTTCCATTAGAAAATCTGAGCCACGTGCAATCATTTACTTCCATGTCAGATTGATCTTTATTGAAAGTGAGAGTGTTCTAATCTCCTCTCTCTTATGTTCACAAAGACCAAAGTATTTGCTGAAATTAAGGGTTGTATTGTGTAATATGACAACGTTTAGTTTTTAATTGTCTCTCTTAGTTCACTTCATTTTATTTTATACACTATACCCCGATAATTTGACACATTTAAGATTTTTTATAGTACATATAAGAATAAATGACCTATTAATAAACATCATATTGTAAAAGAAATACTTTGACTTTTTTTATAATGTCTGCTTTGACACTAATCTTAATTTTTTAGCATGAACTTTTTCTTTCTTTAAAAAAAAAAGTGAGATTCACTTTCTCACCCATCTTTCATTATCAATCTTCCCTATTCTTAAACACACATAGTCAAAAATTTATTAATAGATCACTTATACTTATGTGTATTACAAAACATCGATAAAGTTTCAAGATAAAGTAAATCAAAAATATTTTTGACATATGTCTTCTAAGGCTTTTAGGTGAGCCATAATATCTCTCATGTGCATGATACAATCACACACACTTCCTACCCGATGTAAGATTCATGAATAAGAACTCCATGATAAAGATAATGCCAAAGTCTTATCTAAAATGACAAATTGACCATCTATCTCTTTAAGTAAGAGACAAAGCTTGTGATATTGCTCAATAGAGCTCCAAATCACAACATATACTATTTTGGTCTATATGAACTTAACACATAGGTGATTAAATCGCTTTCATTTTCCATAAAGATCAACTTGATCTGGAGAGTACCTTTTAGTGATTGTAGATGGCTCAAGCTTTCAAATAACATAGTCAATATCCATCCATCCCAAATGAAGGAGAACTCTCTTCTTCCAGAACTTAAAATTGTTAGCCTTAAGTTCGAAAAAATCAAACTTCACATCGGAAATACTAATAGCTCGACTAACTACAATTTATAATCTAAATATACTTATTAAACTTTTTTTTTGAAAATAGTAAATGTATCATATTTTACACTTAATGCCAGATGCATTCTTTATTGTTTGTCTGATCATCACATCCACTCCAGTGATTCCATTGGCTTTGAGATTCTTGAATCTTTCATTTTGGGCGTTTGTTACGCAACATTATCTCTTTGTGTACTTCTTCACAAAAGAAATAATCACTTTATGAAGTTACTGCGAAATTTAATGTGTATTCTAGTTGGTCTGCAGCCTGTGGAGTTCTGCAATTGTTTTGCTGGTGTTGGCGATGATAGTCGTAGACCTGCTGGTATATCCTCCAACTTAACATTTTCTTCTGAACCAAATTTATCCGACACAACCAACCGATTACCTAGAACACGTGAAACTAACTAAATTGGTTCTCTGTATTCAAATGTTTACCAGTTGAAACTCCGCAGTGTGTTATGGGCATTCTGGATATTCAGTTGAATGATGTGTCCGTCCTTAACCATGGTTGATTCTGTATTCAGGTTTGCTTCTTTGACGATGTGATACATCCACTGGGAGTTGCTTGCCTTGATTGATCTTTCCTTTCTTTTCACATGAACATGAACATGGCAGTGGGTTTACATTGACTAAGCTGGTTGGCGCACTGGTTCTTCGCTTCTCGAGGACAGAAGTGTTTGTGGTACGTGATCCTACCTCCTCAACCCTATACATTGATTTGATGTTTTTTTAACCTCCCAATTTCCCTCTACTTGTTCTGCAGGTTTATTACTTTCAAATGTATCTGGCTCTGGTCGTCGTCAGTTTTTTGCATGGACTAGTGTTCTATTTGCACAGATCACGTTCTTAGATTCGAGTTAGTTTTACAGTCGCCTTGTCATAGTGGTTGCGGAGCCAACAAGTCGGGGTGGTGGTGGTTTGCAGGTGGTATTGCGCTTTTGTGCCACCTTCGAGATGTAAGCTAGTCGAGAAGCCGGAAGACCGGCCATCTGAGTAGTTACGGCCTTGATTCACATACTCTACCTCCGGATAGGATAACCCTCTTGAGCTTATTTTAGGCTGGTTCTCTTGTTAGATTGCAAAAAGTGTCTGTACAGTTCCTGCCGTCTTAATTCAGGTATTCTGCCAATGTTCGTTGGTGGTCAGATAGAAGTATATCCCTGTTTCCAGAACTGAATCCTTGTAATGAACTCTCAGTACAAAACCAAGATAAACTTGTCTGTAAGATTGTATAATGGATCTCTGTGGTTCATGTCTTGCATGCACGAGATTCTACGCATACAAAAGCGGCTACGTTACAGTATCGAGAGAGATCATCTGACTTGGATAAAATCTAGTCAACCTGATCGTTGGAAAAGGATGATCCGACCTGGTCAATTTGACTCGGATAAGAATTCTCTGGCATCATCTGGTCCTTGAAATCGAATCCCGCCAGCACTGCTTCCTTCCGAATCTCCTCACACTTGGCTAGCCTACCTGAAACCTTGTACATTGTATACATGTACCGGTATATTTCATATGTCGGAGAGAAACCTGCTTCCTTAAGTTTGCGGAAGTATCTGACAGCTCTGGAGAGATCACCCATGGCAGCAAAAAGCCTTAGAATTACTCGATAGGCTGGGAGATCCAAGAGACAATCTGCCGCCTCCAGTCCCCAGACCAGAGCCATTGCATCTCTGTATCTCTGCTCAGAGTAACGGCTATGGATCATCGTGGTGTACATAACCACGCTTAGCTCTAGACCAGACTCCCGAAACCAACTGAACAGATTCTCAACAACTTCAAACTTGCCAAGCCTAATGCAGACTTTCATTACAGCAGTACAATCCTGCTTGCTCAAGCTCAAATCTTCTCTTTCTGCGAGCTCCTCCAACAAGGCCTCGACAAACACGTGCTTGTCCGGGTTCCTCCCCAACTCCAAAATCAACTTGGCATAAATTCCGGCATCCACCACCCTATTGTTGTGTTTTGCAAGTGCAAGAAGCTTCCAAGCAAGCTTCAACCTCCCAGCTCCAATGAAACCTCTCGCCATTGCTTCGATCACGCTTTTGGTAGCCACAGGAGTGAAGTCCTCCAAGTTAAAAGGGAGCTTCAGCTCATTACTCTTGGCCAGAACCTCTACCGTTGAACTCAGAATCTTATCATCGGGATAAAGGTGACCTTGTCCCTGAGCCCAACAAAACGTTTGCAGAGCCCTTCCAGGGAGACCCATCAGACCCAACTCGCGTATGGTCATCGACAAGGACCGCTTGCGCAAGAAACGAGCAACACCATCGAGAACCAAAGCCACATTGTCATCAGGAGCAAGGTCCTTGATCTGTCTAGCCAAGCCGATGAGAAACCCTGGATCCTTGTACACCCGGTTACAAACAGGAGCTCGAGAAATCAACACACGAGAGCCAGGCTCAAGCGCGCAGCGCTTGCGAGTGGGAAGTCCCAAAGATCTAATCTTGTGAGGAGAAGGGAGAGGAAGGGGTCTCTCTCTATCCAAATTCCAAGGCTTTTGCGGAATCCTTCCCTGGAAAAGCGACGTGATTGTCTCGAGCTCATCCACCTCCCAAACCACGCCACTCTCTTGCTGGCTTTCAACTTCTTCTTCTTCCTCTTCATCTTCTTGGGGCTGCTCTTGGTGTTGTTGTTGGGAGGGAGAGCTATCGGGTTGAGCAGGCTTCTTCAGGAATAAGTTAACACCGAATTCAGGAGGGAGCTGAGGGCGTCTCGGATAGCGGAGATTCTTGGTCGGCTTTCTTCGTCTCTTGTTGTAGAAGACTCTGGTGCACCTGAGCCCAGCAGTTTCAAAAGGAAACAACGAGCCACACACCCTGGAACTACAAGGGAACGTACATGCCATGGCTTTAAAAGCACTAGGTTACTTGGGACTTTCGTCGAACACTTGGTGCTCCATTTTTACACATCTCTCGCCGAAGACATGTTCATTTGACCAAGCCCAAAGACGCAACAAGAGGTGGTATCTCACTTTAGTCTCGTTCTTTTCTGTGTGCAAAGTATACACAGAGTTGCTATTTGAACTAGGCTCGACCACTTTCTGGCTGTCCGTCCTTTCCTTCTGAGACAAAAATAATGATGGTCAACGAGTTGCTATTTTTTTTTTCTTGGGGATCGGAAGTCACAACACGAAACGTATATGGATATATTTCTTTTTGACGGACGATATATTTTGATCGATATGGATATATAGTATCTAGATAGACCTGAACATTTTTTTTTATATGTTTTGACTATTGACTTCCCAATTGTCATCCTAATACTATATATTATTAAAGTGAGATTGGATTAAATCTGAAATTAAAAAAAACTATTTTGGAGTTTGGGATGTGAACAAAATTGCGCTGACATTTTTCTTGTGATATCAACATGCTGCCTTGTGCGTTGTATTGACTAATGTATTTTCATATTTTGCTAAACAGTATCTCTTTATTGCGATATGGACTATGATTTTTTTCATTTTGATACAAATATTGTTGCATATTTTGGGAAAAGTTTAACTTTATATCTGTGGTTTGGCGAATTTTGCGTGATGATCCTGTGGTCCTAAAACGCCTCTCATGATCCTGTGGTTGGCTAAAAATTTTGCGACGTAGCCTCGGGTGGCTTCCGAACCAAAAAAATTACTCCGAACCTAATTTTTAAATCCCTTTTAATCCCTAATTTTTTAAAAATTCTAAAAACACCCATATCTCAACCCGAACCCCAAAATGAACTTTTTCCAATCCATATTCGCCAACGATCTGGATCCCTCGGGCTCTAAATTCGAATCTCAACCCAATCCCGATAAACTGAAACCCAATTCTTACCCCAATCAAGAACCTAACTATAAAGTTTGAGTCGGTGATCGAGACCTACTGTCGGGACCTGAAGGAGTTCGGGTCTGGTCTGAAGAAGGAGATCGAGGTGGCCTAGGTGATCCCTTGGCATGGTCGGCCACGCCATCGACGATAACCCGAAATCCAGGGTTCGGGGTGAGATAAGGGTTGTTTTTAGAATTTTTTAAAAAATTATGGATTAAAAAGAATTTAAAATTAGGTTCGGAGTAATTTTTTTGGTTCGGAAGCCACCCGAGGCTACGTCGCAAATTTTTTAGCCAACCACAGGATCATGAGAGGCGTTTTAGGACCACAGGATCATCACGCAAAATTCGCCAAACCACAGGTATCAAAGTTAAACTTTTCCCTTTTTTTTTTAAAAGAGTTCTTATTTGTCCTTCACTTCAATCCGTTTGGAAAAAACTTCATCCGTGTTAAATACTTAATCAGATTTGCGTTGGCCAAATTAGTAAACGTACAGAGAATATATCGCTTAGATCCATAACTAGTAATAGACCTAAACCGACCAAGTGTGGCTAAAATTCGGATTGCCACTGCATTACAGCTAAAATCCAATATTCGCCAACAATAGCAAGCAGTTATACTTGCTATTAACTACGTCGTCTACAATGTCTGAACCGATTAATCTCCTATTAGTGTACACTAAATAAAAAATAATCATAGAAACTACGCAATACAAAGTGTCGTCCATTTCCATCTGTCTGATGCTTCGCAGGTTGCTTCCCTAAGCACTTCCTTTAGACCTTACGCGTTTCCCGGATCTCATGAATTGAATCTTCACAAGGGGCCTTGCTTCTTTATCAGATGATTCACTAATCAAATACCACAATCAAAGAATGTTCATACACTCTCTTAGTGAGGTGCATACAATATTTTAGCATCTCTAAGATTTACAACGCAATTAGACTTCTCGATGCATAAACTTCATGCTCCGAGGCTGCACTCTCCCAGAGATCAGTCAATTCTTTCCAGAATTGTCATGGCAGCATCCATAATTGCAGCCCTAATGCTCTTAAATTTTGTTTATTTCAACTGTCCAAGAAGATGCCACAGCAGAATGCTTAATGAGACTGCGACAAAGGAATTTTCTTCATCCGGGGAGTTGCAAGCTGGCTTGTGCTGTAACTCATCTCATTTCCATTCCAAAGTAGTCAATCTTGGATAGCGAGACCCCCTTAAAATGGCATAGCAGGCCGCTATTTCCACTATTGCTATAGCAGGAAAAAAAATAGCGGGAGGTTTGATATTTCTGCTATAGCACCGCTATTGACTACTTAGCTCCATCCACCAAACCAAAGGGGATATCAGTCCATCACCCATCATATCCCATTTTTTGCACTTGAGGTTGATGCACAATCCAGAAGCTCTTTCCATTCGAACAAGTTCCTCTCAGCAACACCAGTACGAGACGTTGCAAGGTCAACAACACAAAATATTCAAACAAGACATTGCAGTTTCACCCATTCACGATCCCGGCCACATGCATATGAGAAAATAGCAATTGCCCAACAAGAAATATTGATCACTTTCTTCACAAAACAAGGAAACCTCACCATGTCAACCGAGTAACAAAACAATCTCCAACCGAATGGAGAACTGAGAAAGCTACAAACTAACTTGGAAGCAACCCTAAGGTGGCAATAAGCACAAACCAAATGACCAAATTTCTTAAAACAATAGTAGCGCAATTGGGGAGCCTAAAGTCGGTAGAGCATCAGCGAATAAGAATGTCAACAGAACTTACCTGAATTTCAGAGATCAAGTGTATACCATCATTTGCTCACGACTTTTTACCCCCCCAAACCAATAAAACCCTAAACCCATATTTATTATAAAACCCTAAAAAAAAAGAGACCATTGGTTTTACCTTTTGATTTGCTCGCGGAGAAGAAAAGTGCACGAGATGACGACGGCGGAAAATAAAACCCTCCCTCCCTCTCTGGGCCCCAAGGCCCAGCTATCAAGCCCATTAGTTGAGGCCCAATTTAAGAGAGAGAACAACAGCGGGGGGTAATGCGTGGAAATGTGAGAGAGGGAGAGGCACAGAGGAAACACAAACGGTTGTGTCCTCAATTTTGCAATGTGCAATCCGTCCATTCATCCTTATATACTAAAACAGTTTATGACAAAGGGCAAAGGAGAAGCCAACGGATCATAACCGCTGGGATGGGTGACGTGGCAAATATAGAACACAAAATCCCGCCTAAACCCCTGCATTTCCATTTCGTTACCAATTGAATTTCAATTTAATTATCCCCTTCCGCAGATAGAGAGTGTGTGTGGTGGGTTTGGTTAAATTAATAAATATAAAAATATATCTCCGCCCAAAAAAAAAACCAGCCTCTTCTTCCTTTTTCTTCTCCCTCCTTCCTCACACCAAGAAAATTTTGCAGTTATTTTTTAAGAATGAAAGGAGGTAAATCCAAGTCGGTTACCAGGAGCAAGTGAGACCCGGACCTCTCTCCTCTAAACTATATATCTCCGTTGACCTGTGGATCTTAGATCTAAGTAGCTAGCTGTTCATGACTTTCTCTCTCCTCTTCACCTGTTTTAATTTGTATTGACTTTTTTGTTTTCCGGTGGAAGGTTGGCGGTGAACAAGCCGGCGACCAAGGCGGCCGGTAAGAAGCCTGCCGCGAAAGCGGCAAAGGACCCAAACAAGCCCAAGAGGCCCGCCAGCGCCTTCTTCGTCTTCATGTAAACTTACTATTTTGTCCTTCGACCTCGTTAGTGTCGCTTCGAACTGATACAAATACGGTTATTGCTGCACTTTTCATCCGTACAGGGAGGAATTTAGGGAGCAGTACAAAAAGGATCACCCCAAGAACAAGTCTGTTGCTGCTGTAAGTTCTCTTAAGCTTATTTCTTCGGGTCTCGTAAAACTGTTGTTTTTTAGTTTCTGAAATATGTGTTGTGGGAATTCACTTAGGTTGGGAAAGCCGCTGGTGATAAGTGGAAGTCGTTGTCCGAATCTGTAAGTTTGTTTTCGCATTTGTTCGAGCAGTTGATTTTTATTATGTTTTGGGGGGGTGTCCATGTTTTAATTGTCGTGTCTTTGCTTGCAGGAAAAGGCGCCTTTTGTGGCCAAGGCGGAGAAGAGGAAAGTTGAGTATGAGAAGAAGATGAAGGCATATAACAAGGGGCAGGTAATGGTTTCTCTAGTCCTAGTGGTTGAATTGATCCTCTCTTTTTTTTTTACATTGTATATGGACCGTTGTGATTCGGTTCGTTTCTTGGTGGTGTGTTGTTCAGACTGAAGCTGCCAAAGAAGAGGAGGAGTCGGAGAAGTCAATGTCCGAGGTTAATGATGAAGATGACGGCAGCGACGAGGACGGCAGCGACGATGTTAGTTTATCATAACTACAAATATGCGCCTCTGCTTTTTTCATCTGTTAGAGCTTTCATTTTTTATGTTTTGATTATTCCTTTGGCTGGTATTATTGTGCAGGACGAGGACGACGAGTAGAAACACGACACGGGTGGGGGTGATAGTAGTTGCCGTGTAGGTTCTCTGTCAATGTTCGATCAATCTTGTGTTAACGGTTTGGTATCCGTTGTATGCCTGATTCTATCCTGTCTGTTTCCTAAGAGGAGGATGACACTTAGCTCCCTTGTTACAATATTGTCCTCCAGGAAAAAAAAAAGAAGAGGGTATGCTAAATATTTGTACAAGGGGAGCTAGCTCACTTCTGTTTGTATTCGTATCAATAGTTAATGGCTAATCAAGTGTTTATGTTTTTAATGCCGTGGATCATCCATTTCCCTGCGTTTTTAATTGTCGTGGGTTTGACCATTTTAAAGAGAGAAGTTGTTGGTGAAGGACCACTTCCATTTTCGTACTCAGTTACATTCGACTTTCGTACTCAGGTTCATTCGACTTGTTTGCGAACTGGACGTGTAGGTACTAGGTTTTCTCCTGCAACTACGTTTGTCATGTTCCAAAAGGTTGATTGTCTTCTTTGTCTCGACTCTTCCTGCTACATTTACGTAGTGGCTAAAACACTAGACTGGCTCTGTTCTGCAGTTTCGATCTCCAGTTGACGTCGTACATGGTCTTAACTGGTTGCTACTTTGTATTGGAAGGATACCATGGGCTGTAACTATTTATTCTAAAAACACAAATATATATGTTTCCCTTTTTAGTTTCCTTCAAGCTTCATGGATGCAATGAATTTGTGTTTTTTTTAACGGAAATGTGGTACAATGGCACAAACTTGCAAGTACTTAGACCTGGTTAGCGGCTTCAATAAATGGATAATCTGTGTGGCCAACCACGGAATCATGTGTGTAGAAGCTTCATCGATCGTAGCATTGAGCTCAAATCTCGAGGGCAAATCTGGATTAGCTAGAAACCACCTTCCAAATGCAACTAAGTCAGCTCCTCCTTTGGCAATTACTTTGTTGCCATCCTCTCTCCCGTACCCACCAGCAATTATGAAGGTACCCTTAAAAAGCCTGTCTCATGGACTGCACCATCTCCTGTGTCTCGAACTGTGTGACCATCCGCGGCTGGACCACGTCACAGTGCAGGATTCCGTAGCGGTTCAGGGACTCCTCCATGTACAGGCGAGAGCTTCCGGGTTGGAATCTCCGCTGTCATTGTAGTCAACAAAGGAGGGGAGTCTGATGCCAACTCTTTTATCTTTTCCGACCTCATCAGCTACTGCTTCCACCACTTGCAATGGAAAGCGGCAGCGGTTATGATTATCTTGTAGAAATAGACATAGTAATTATAAAACTCCGTGATCTGACCGATTATCTTCTTCACAAAACAACAAGTCTTTTTTCGTTATGTTTTGTCTTCGTTCACGCACCCTTACACCCCTTATGCATGTGGAGTCCAATTCAACTGATCACTTACAAGGATCGGAAGCTCCTGCATGCCAAAGATGGCAGAAGAAAACGCCTCCCTTTTCATGAACCGCATCTATGGTCGGCCTCCAAGTCTAGCATGTGAGGGAGTGTCACATTTTAAGCCCACTTGATGCTCTCGATCTTGATTAGTGCGTGTAATGTACATGTCAAACGTCAAGACATCACGTAATCCAACATAACAATTATAGTCTCTGGTATACTAGTACTGTACTATTTTACATGTTTTTGGACTGGGGGTACATTTTTGGCTTTAGTTTTTCTTAGGAGAACCTCGTTTAATTTCAGAGTGGATATATATTACTCAATGTTTATTTTAATTTTGATTAATCATTTTCCATCCTCTATGTAAGAATAGTTCCAAATACATTACTCTTACTTAAACTTAGGACTTAAAATTCTTTTGTCAAAATCTAATAATTCCACACAAATTTCTCAAAATGATTTATTAAGGTGGTATGGTTTCTAAAACGAAATTATGAGCAAAGTGTCCATTGTCCGTAGCTCAATGAGGCCACTTGTAGAACGGTAGAACCGTTGGTAGGAAAAGCAATTATTATTGTCTATTGCCAAAGTGCAATCAGCAGGTCTCCGACAGACCAAGTGCCTCAGCAATTTCATCTTCCAAGAACAAAAAGGGTAATAACTAAGTGTAAACATTATGACAAAAACAGAATAAGTAACAAGTTGTACAGATGGAAGTAGAAAATGGAAGAATGGTTGAGGACACCTCTCAACTTATCTTCTATCTGGATTATGTACAATGGAGAGAATCAAGAATGAAGTAAATAGTCCGTGAAACTAGAACAACAGCCTCCTTCAAAATGGTACAAAACTAATCACCTCAGGAGCTGCAACAGGATAATCAGAACCCAAGATGATCATATTGGCACGTGATGTTTATTCCCTGGGCAACCAGCCCTCTGATACCTGCGTGGGAGAAAAAAATGTCTTTACGGATTCAGGTCCCCGAGGATTCGTACACTATCGCAGCTCTCCACCCCTATCTCATCAGTTACAGTCCATTGCACCCTTGAGTAGATTGAGGCCTTCTGATGATATACTTCTCCGGACACGCAATTGCGGGATCTCTATCCGAAGGGGCGGGTCTAGTGAGAAAGAAACAACAATTACCGTCAAATTGTCACAAGTGTTCCGCTTCAAGGCCTCCCTGACAAGCTCCCTCGAGCACCTCTCAGGATCATTATGGAGCATCAATTCCTTCCTCGCTATTGTTACAGCACACTGACTACTCATTACATCCCACAATCCGTCACATGCCATGATTAAGAACTCATCATCCTCGGTCAAACTGGTCTCTTGCAGTTCAGGCTCGGCACTTAAAGGGCAGGCAGAGCCTCTAGGGCCTTTCATGTGCCAATCTCCTATGGCACGAGCAACAGACAATTGGCCATTCAAGTAACCATCATAAATAACTCCACCGAGCTTCTCAATTCTCAGTCTCTCAGATGTACAGTTCGGTTTGTGATCCTTGGACATTTCAATTGCTCTCCCTCTCCTTCCAAGAACTGCTCGACAGTCCCCAGCATTGGCTATGATTAATGTCCTGCAAAGAGTGTAACATTATTATTACGGCATAAACCACTGCAAAAGTACAGGCGTAGAACAATATAAATCTAGATTCCAAAGCACTGGAGCAGTTACAATATCAACTAACTCAGAATACCCAGGCAAGTTACACTATGGATTTTTGGTTTCACAAAAAGGAATGGCCCTACAAATCTTTCATAGTTTTGTTGTGTTTCCTTAATTAGTTCAAAACTCAATCTCAGTCTCAACCTCAACTTGCAAATGCCCGACAACAACAACTTTTTCATTCGTCTTTGTTTGTAAGTTCACAGCAATGCACCCAGACTAAGCACAAGCCTTCATGTTATAAAATAAACTTTGTTTGTAACTATTAAAGAAAACGAAAGAAGACCTCATATGCTAAACAAAGGATACCGCTGGCCCAAGAACATGAAGGAAGAGAAGACAGTAAATCACTAACCTTTCAAAGACGATAGCAATCAGTGCAGTGGTGCCAGATGAGATATCAAGTGAGCTATCGTCAGCAAAAGCATAATCAGCTTTCAGAAAAGCACTTTTTATTGCCTTTTCCACACAAATAGGGAAGTGGGGATCCTCGAGTATGAACTTAAGGATGTTGTTTCTCACAAATGATGCTGCATCGGTACCACCATGTCCATCAAACACCTGAACGAGAACATGGGCAAGTGTCAGATCACCAGCACCCTAGCAAACGAAGCAATTTTGTTGACAAAAAGCAGTTTATACTCAGGTATGGTGTGTGGGTTCATTGGTAAGACCATCCAAGTACTGATCTGAAACTATCAACACCAACCCAAATTTCCATTTTCAATTCTCCTGATCATCCAGCAAATCTTAATGTTTCACCTCATGTCTTCACTGTTTCAAATACTAAAGGAAGGAACCCAGACCAGTTGATGAAGTTTAAGAAAATACGCTGCTGTTAATTATTACTTTCCCAACTTCCACAATTACCTGTGCGGCCATACGACTCTTTTTTTGCTAATTATACGACAATATGACATCACGACACATTTATTGCACGCTGTAAATCAACCGCTCTAACTTAGCGGGAAGAAAACTCAACACACCCCATAGAAAGCTCCAGGAGATGGAAAGTCGACAGTAGTGCTACGATGGTGAGAAAGATCATCTATGCAAACATGTTCATCCTCCATGTGCTGTTTGGGGCCCAATTCAGCACAACTTCCTGAGCGAAACACCGGCAAGTATTCAGAAGCGTCATCGGAAGCTGGCTTCGTGATAGCTACCCCAACATCCGATGCCTGGCGAATCAATCACACGTGAGCCAGCCAACAGATAAAAAGCTTCACGAGCATGAACGAACACAAGAGACGGGAAAACTCACCAGATCAGCAGCTGCAAGAAATCTGATCGAACTCATGCTATGCCTCATAGCAGAAACATGGCG